>APFE031248701.1:281505-328537 GCA_000404065.3 Pinus taeda
CGGAGCCTATCGGAAACTCAGACCACTCTGATATGGTCCTTACACCATTACCAAGGCTATGGGAGACAATGCATTTGAGCTTAGCATTCCCCCATTCCTTGGCCTGCACCCGGTGTTCAATGTCGACCGCCTTCGTCCATACTTTCCACCATTACTAGACACGTCCAACATTGCAGAACAACTCACACCCACAGAGTTAAATCCAGCTTGCATCGAACAAGCTGCAACTGATCGGATCATGGAAACACAGATAAAGCACACTCACCAGAAGAATATCCAACTGTATCGAGTTGTCAAAGTAGGACAACTCCTTCACCAGGGCAAGTGGCTCACCAGGGACCAAGTGCAGCAGAAGTTCCCTCATCTCATGGAGGAACTCAACGTAATGGAGACCATTGCTTCCTAAGGGGGGAGGAATGATCTAGGTGGATATTGGTGGCCACCCGTTAATTCCACTTGGATCCCCTCTAGTGCTTCTTTCATTCTTTTTCAATTTCCTTAATTATAGCACAGTTTACTATTTTTAATAATTTTTCGGGTCCTAAACTTCCGGAGCCGTTTTGAGGCCCTAAACGACGTTTTTTGGGAAATCTACCACCAATGATTTTTCTATTGAAAAATTGTCTTTTTTGTCGTAGTCCTCGGAGAGATCTTTCCAATGGGCTATCATGCACGTCAAACGGAGATAATAAGACCAATTCGCGACCCCGAGAAGTTGATGTACCAACTTACCCAAAAACGGAGCCCACAATTTGGCATTTCATCTTCTAGGGTTAGGTTTGGAATGTGAAGGGTTTCCATTGTTTTCTCAACATAAATAGGCCTTCGAGCCTCATTGTAACACAGTTCAGAGGCATGTAGCCACACATCTCTTCTCAGAGATAAGCTACCATCGCCCTAGCTGGTTTATTTCCATTTTTGGTTGTAAGCATATTTCAGTATTTTCCATTAATGAAATAAAGTATTATTTCTGCTGCATCTTTGTGTATATGGTTATCTCTATAATTTGTTGCGTTCCTGTTTAAGTCTAGATCAGTTAATTATATATAACCAATTTTAAGAAAGGAAAAGGTTATATATACGTGGTTAAGGGGTAACGAACATTAATGAGAGGGTTTTAAAAGTCCCAACAAGTATATATGGATAGGAGTTAGCCTATGTTGATTAATAGGGGTCTTAACCATTGGAATATGATCGCATCGCTAAAAGGAATGGTCTATGATCCGACATCGTCAACTGCTCTTCTTTGATGTAATTACTCGAGAATCACAAACTCAATATTTTGGATCAATGGATAGTCTCAAAACTAAGAAGGAAAGACCGATAGGCGTTGTAAGGACTCGTGAACTCAAGCCTCAATGTAATGTCGGTTGATTAGGGTACGACCAACCGTTGATCTATAAATAAATTAACCGTTTTAGTTAATATATATATATATAATATATATATATATATATATTTTTATAAGCATGGGTTTTATGCTCAAATAATTTTGTTTCTAGGTCTAAGCACCCATTTTGTGCTTTTAATGTTTGTGCCATGAGTCATTGTCCTTGTCATTATGTATTAGACCCTTCTTGGGCTTCTTATGTCTAAGAAAGAAAATTTATTTTGTGTAAAATAGTTATGTAAAACTCCTCCATCAATTCAACCTATCCTTCCTTCTAGTCGGCCTCAAAAACGGGTGATCTAGCCACTATAAACAATAAGGAACTTGACCTCATTTTCTTAATTACCAAAAAAGTTCAATCTACAATAAAAAGGAGGTGCAAAGAGGTGAAGAAGGCTTGAAGAAGAAGGGAAAAAAAAACATAGCGAGGATAGGATGAACCCTAGTGAAGGAGAGAAGCTCAATTTTTCTTGTTTTTCTCCTCACACGTGCAAGATTCTGAGTTGTAGGAGGGGTCGAAAATTGCAAGTTTGTGATAGAGATCAAAATTCTAAAATTGTAGGGTTGAAATCTGTGATTGATGTAGTATTGAAGAAGGATGACTGTTGTTGAATAGAAGTTGATCCTTGTCATCTTGGAAGGGATATATTGGGAGGTTGAATTGGTGGATTGGAGGAGGTATTTGTCTTAGTCAAAAGGTCTTGGTTGTCTCATTTGTTTTGGTTTTAAAGGAAGAGAAGTTAATTTTTGGGTTTTCCCCTAGAAGAGGGGTTTTACCCTGGCTAAGAGACTACATACTATGTCACTTTTTGTTTTGATCTTCATGCATTTAGTTTTTATATTTGATTGATGATAAGAAGATAAAAGAAGACATAAAATAAGCAATAACAATTCAAATGTATCACAAGTAATTATCTAGATAAGGAAATCTTTATGCCTTTTTTTTATTTTCTAACAAGAATAAGTGAAAATGACACTTGCAAAAGATAAAGAATGTTAAACCGACACATGAAAAAGTGAAATAAAGAAAAATCCACACTTAAAAAGGTGAAATCAAGAAAAAACAAATGTCATGAAAGTGAAAGCGACATTTACAAAAACAAAAGTGCACAAAAATGACAGTTAAGGAAACTCACCTGAATAATAGTTCAGTAGCAATCGATAGTGAGAGAATTATCCTTATGCTTCAAAGTGCACATACCTTGAAAGTGAAAGAATAACTTGAATGAGCTCCATGGTAGACTCTTTATGCAAGGAAAGAAGATGTGCAGCTAAGGATCAGGATTGATGAGTACATGTTAGAAGACCAGGAGTAAAGAGAGAGATGGTTGCTACTAAGAAGTGTAACAACATTGACTTAAGAAACTACATACTTACCGTTGGCTTGAATTTCACACTGAGTGTTAGAAAAGGTTGTGCAAGCACTATCTTTATGTACTATGAAGTCACTACCACCAAAAATTGCATAGTCACTATCATCAAGAGTTTTGCAATTTCTTCCACTAGGCATTGCACAATCACTATCTCTAAGGATTGTGCAGGCAATGCATCTTAAGACTACACAAGCCTATCTTCAAGGATAAACATGGACTGATAAGCTTTCTAGAATGAGGTGTTCTTGTGAATGCATCAAAAACCAAGCATGTGTAAGAAAGTGACTTTGATAGTTAGAATCTCACAAGAAAACTTAAGGAATTATAAAAGCATTAACCAATCATGAAGTTAACTTGAACAACTTGAGATGACACATCATAAGATCATAAGGAGGCTCTAAAATTCAGGATGTAGGCAATATTTTGGAGGGTGTTTGTCGTAGTGACAATAATTTCTTTTAAGTATTCTTATCCATTTTTATAATTCTATTCAACAAATTGTAAGGCATGTTTATATATTTATCCTTCTCAAGATGTTTTAAGAATATGATATGATAAAAAAATATGACAATGTACTTATCCTCACATTTGATGTACTTTTGAATTAGGAAAAACAACCTTTTCCATGTATGTTTTAGCGAAGTTATAAATATCCCACTGGTCCAATATGGTTTTGCTTTTGACTTATTTAGAAATGGTGTCCATGCTTTCTCTTTTAATTGCTTGGTTTTTAACCACATTTCTCCAAATTGAGTTAGTCCTGTAACTTGTGCCACTATATATTTAGAGAGATGTATGGTAAGTTACCAACATTGACACTTTCAACATCAAAGGTATGGGTAAAGACCCTAGTTACCTCAACATTGTATCCATGGAATTTGATGAAAAATACTAACCAACCTATCTCTTGAATGATTGTCAAACATTAAAAATGTAGTTTTTTAGCTTCAAATTTTGAGGGTTCTATTCTCACTACCATTTTGCGAAATATGTAAAAACCATATAAATATTTTTCAACTTTCAAACTTGAGATCTGAAAAAGTTACATCATTTGTTTCAAAAATAGAGAAATAAAAAGAGAAACCCTATGGCTACCACGAAATATTTTATAGAATTCAATGACTTCTGAAATTGCAAGTTAATTTGGTTGATTTATACCTCAAAAATTTGAAGTAGCTAAAAATGTTTATTGACAACCAATTTCATCAACTCATTTTATATAGACATACTTTTAAAAATGACTTCTTCCTAGAAATTCTTAGTGGCATGCCTAATGTTCTTTATTTCCTTCACAATGCTTTGTCCCTTTTATTCACAACTTTGTTCATGCTTTCCTTTTCCATGTAGAAAATGACTTCGACTTATTAACTAACTCTTATTTCATTAAAAACATAGAGGAATTCATTGGGTTTGGATGGAAATACGTATACATAATAGTGGAAACATAATTCGAAATGAAGATGGCAGAGTGTAATGGAAAATAAGGTTTTTTTAAACTTTGAAAACAAAGTAAAACTTTTCCAAAAAAGAATGTTGGGATATATAGTTAATGAAGGAAAATTGTTCAAGAAGGAAATTAATAGGCTTCATGGGTTTTTAAAGTAATAATAAGTGACCAAGATGCAAAATTCACCAGAAAGCCTTGGAAAGGATTATGGAAGATGAGTGAAAAAACACTAGTTATGAGTTTCATCCACAAATGCATGGTCATATAGAAATAGTTAACAAATGTTTTGATATAGGTGGTTGTTGGTGGCCACCCGCTTATCCCACTTTGACCCCCACCACTATTTATTTCAGTTTTTCGGTTTCCTAAACTGTAGCACAATTTACTATTTTTGGTAGTTTTTCAGGTCCTGAACTTCCAGAGCAATTTTTAGGCCCTAAATGATGTTCTTTAGGAAAATAGGGGCCAACATGGGTTGTGGGCTAATTTTGGTGAATCGAAAGTTGTATTCCTCAAATAGATATTTCTAACGAGGTATTGTACACGTCAAATAGAGATCGTATGCCAAATTTACGACCCCGGGAAGTTGATGTACCAATTTACCCAAATGGGGCCCATAGTTTGATGCTTCATCTCCTAGGGTTAGGTTTTTAGGTGTTTAGGGTTTTCCATTGTTTCTCAATAATAAATAGGCCTTTGAGCCTCATTATAACACAGTTCAGAGGCATGTAGTCACCACATCTCTTCTTAGAGATAAGTTACCATCGCCTGAGCTAGTCTTACTTCCATTCTATTTGTAATCATATTTCAGTATTTGATATTAATGAAATGAAGTGTTATTTATGCCGCATCTCTGTATTTATGGTTATATCTTAATTTTTAATTTATATCAGTGGTATCAGAGCGGTCCGCTCTTTCTTTTTTTCTTTGCATGTCCCCAACAAGGTCGAGATATAAGGAGTTAGGGCTTGAATTGGTCAAGCCTTTGCAAGATGGGCCTCTCAAATCTCAATGGCCTCCCATGGTAAATGAAAAGAAAGACAAGGGGGCAGGAGATCCTATAAAAATATTACTGAAAGAAGCCCTCAAGTGACAAAGGAACGTGATGATGGACAACTTTTCCCAGATCCTTCATGGGCTACCTAGGGGCGATGCATCTACTTCCAACATCTACTCTAGAAGCACCACACCCTTTAAGGTACAAGTTAACATTGACATTTCCATATCTGAGGGTCAGATAGATGCGAATTCTATAGATAAATGGTTAAATCTCCTCGAAGGATATTTTTCTATTCATGATTTTTCGAGCAGGGAAAAGATCACTTTTGCACTTCTCAAAGTTTCCCCCCACGTCAAGGACCGATGGGAAACCTACTACAAGCAGAAGGATGAAAGTACGGTCTCACTATTTTCAACAACACCCACTTGGAATTCATTCCAGGATGCCATCAAGGAGCAATACCCTGTCAGAAGCTATGAGGATAAATACATAAAGTAGAGCACACTGTGGCAGGGAAGGGACCAAGACATGGTAGAGTTTACCAATATTTTTCGTACCCTTTGCTTAAAGTTGGGTATCAAGGATTCTGAGCAGAATTTGGTACTCAAATACCGTGGCTGACTACACAAGTACATCCAGGATGAGATGGATTTCGTGGACATCTCCTTACTTGGCATGACATACCGATATGCTGTCAAAATCAAGCAGAAATTTAAACAAAAGAAGTGAGACTTTGGATCTGCGAATCCAAAGAACAAAGGACAAAGCCAAGGTGGGGTGATCCAATACAACTTGTCAAAGTTGCATGAAAATAACACCACCATGAAGTCAAAGAAGGACATAGGAAAGTGGTGTGAGTTTCATAAGAGCCCCACTCACAACATAAGTGAGTGTCAGGCCAAGCAGTCATTGGTGGCTGAGTTGAAGGCTTAAGAATCATATGCATCTTTTGACACTAAGTTAGAACCCAACAAGAGGAATGAAAAAGGGATGCAGATTATTGGTGCAGAGCCCAACGCCACTATTGCGACCACCAAGATCCAGAAGAATGAGCTCGAAGATCCAGAGGAGGGGGAGCGTCTTTTCCACTCACAAATGTGGGTGAAGGGTTCACCACTGCAATTCATTGTCAACAATGGCAACCAATAGAACCTCATTTCAGCAGAGGTCTCGAAGCAGCTGGGCCTACTGACCATACCACGCCCAAAGCCATATATCATTGGGTGGCTTCACCAAGGATGAGATCTCTGATTCAGCCAATAGTTTTGCCTTCCATACAGCATCAAGCCCTTCATAGATGAGGTATTGTGTGATGTTTCTCCTCTTGATGTTTGTGATGTATTATTGGGAAAACCATACTTGTGGAAGTGACATGTTGTATATGAGTCTAGACCTCACTCTGTGATTATTTCTTTAGGTAATACATTATACAAAATACCAGAGGTAGCCCCACTTGCCGACACCTCTTTGATCTTTGTTAAGAAATGCAGTAAGATCATCTCCCAGACTAGGAAGTTTATTTTCTTTCTGATTCGCTCTCAAAGTAAGGGGAATATCATAGCCACATCCATGGCCCCTCGGAAGGGTTCCTCACGTAGTATAAGCAGGAGGATACAATCATTAAAGAATACAGGGACATCATCTCCTCACTGATAGGGGTATCGTTGCATTGTTAGGTCAAGCATTCATTCGATCTAAATCCCGGAGCACCTCTACGCAACGGGCCGATATATCGTCACTCCATTGTGTAAAATGCCAAGTACAAGCAGCGACATGATCAACATCGGGTGCCACACACGTTTCAAGTGGGCAACAAAGTCTAGTTGCATTTGCAAAAGAATGCATTACAACAGCCCATTAGAAGCTCAAACCACTTCGATGTGGTCCTTACACCAGTACCAAGGTTGTGGGAAACAATGCTTTGTAGCACAGTATTCCCCCATTCCTTGGCTTGCACTGAGTGTTCAATTTGGACCACCCTTGACTATGCTTCCCAGCATTATTGGACACATCAAAGATTGTAGAAAATCTCACCAGGGACAAAGTTATAACAGAAGTTTTCCCTTCTCATGGAGGCCCTCAATGTAATGGCAATAATTTCTTCCTAAGGGGGGAGGAATGATACAGGTGTATGTTGGTGGCCACTCGCTTATCCCACTTAGACCCCAACCACTATTTACTTCAGTTTTTCAGTTTCCTAAATTGTAGCATAGTTTAATATTTTTGCCAGTTTTTCGGGTACTGAACTTCTAACGCTGTTTTAAGGCCCGCTCAAAAGTTGTAGTCCATAGATAGATATTTCTAATGAGGTATTGTATGCATCAAATGAATATTGTATGCTAAAGTTACTATCCCAGGAAGTTGATGTACCAATTTACCCAAACGGGGCCCATAATTTGGCGCTTCATCTCCCAGGGTTAGGTTTTTGGATGTTTAGGGTTTTCCATTGTTTCTCAATAATAAATATGCCTTTGAGTCTCATTGTAACACAATTCATAGGCATGTATCCACCACATCTCTTCTCAGAGATAAGCTACCATCACCCGAGCTAGTGTTATTTCCATTCTGTTTGTAAGCATATTTCAGTATTTGATATTAATGAAATTAAGTGTTATTTCTATTGAATCTCTATATTTATGGTTATATCTATAATTTTTAGTGTTCTTGTTTAAATACGGATCATTTTTTTACAATTATTTATGATGTTATTATTTAGACAATAAATATCAATGGATGAAGTGGCTTGCTCTAGCAGAATGGTGGTAAAATACTATGTATCACACTTCTACTAAAAGGTTCCCATTTAACTTTATGGATATCAGTTCCTAGTATTCATACTTTTTGTAATACAATTCTGACGTACAAAAAACATATTCACATATGTAAAAGATCAAATAAAATTTAACAATTCTTAAGTGAAACCTTCAAATGGTGCAAAAAAGGTTGAAGGAACAAGCAAATCAACATCAAAGTAAGACCTACCTAACCTATCATCTCTCATCTTCCATCCATCATCTATCATCTCTCTTCCCAGATACATTACCTATCATATTTCATCCATCATACATCTTGATCTTGAAAGAAAACTCAACTTTAATTATTGATGGTCATGTTCATCCTAATATATCTCCTTATTGTTTACCCCCTTTTATCATCCTCAAGAGGGGCACAAAAATAGTGTCTTATTAATTATTATCAAGTTCTATATAATATTATATTCCAAACTTGATATCCATTTCCCTATATCAATCATATTCTATATTGGATAAAATGTGCTCAATATTTCACAAACATGGGCCTTGCCTTTGGATAACAGTGGGTGGAAATTGAACCTTGTGACAACTGGAATACTACATCCAAAAAAAATTATTTGTATGAATATTTATTGATTCCATATGGAGCACTAATACCCCATTCACTTTTATATGGCTCTTTAGTGACATTTTTCACCCACATTTGGAAAAAATCGTTATGATTTATTTAGATGACATTCTCATATTTAGCCACACTTGGGAAGAGAATTTATAGCATGTGTGTCTCACTCTAGATCTACTATGTACCTATAATTTGTATATAAATATCATCCTAGATCCATCTTGACCTTGGATCTATCAAGCATTGAAAGGGATCAAATCTCTCAAGGTGCAAACATTTTTTTGAGTTCAAAACATCAGGAAAGGTTTGCACCTCAAGAGATTCGATCCCTCTCGGTGCTTGATAGATTCAATAGTACAATGGATCTCGATTGGTTTTAGTTGTGTGCAACCATGGAAAATTCGTTGAACAATGAATTATTTTGATCATTTAAATATCCTAATTATGTCTAATATTAATTTGGTCATCTTAATTTTAAAATTGCTCGGTTACCTTAGTTTCTTGAGATGATAGAGACTATTAAACTTGAATGATGAAATTTGATGAAATAAAATTTTTGAATGCAAAGTGACAATGTAAAAGTGTTGAATGATAAAAAAATGTGAATAATAAGAAAGTAGTCAATAATAAATAATCTTCATTTTTATCAATCTCAAAATAATTTATTCTATTGTTCTTATTGTCACACCCGTTAGCTTTGTCATCTTTTCATATGGATCATATGAAAAGGGAAATTGAAATCGTAGACCATTCAAATATTTAACTCGATATATTGCAGTAAACATCATACCTTGTCTTCTTCATCTCCAATATTAATAGTAGCTTTCTCCAAATTCAATCAATGTGATTTATGAAGTGTTAAACCCCAAGTAAGTTTCAACGGTAGTTGGTTTCTATTACCTCATTTGAATGTAGAGTGACTAACAATGTTGAATGTTAAGTGAATATTTTATTTAAGATGAAAATTCAAGTATTTTATTCATTATTTAATTACCGCAACACATAAATCAATGCAAGCCATCAATATTTTTTTTCTTACACTGAAATTAGTGCACACTATAATCTAATTATCTTGAAATTAATCTACATCATACATCGAGTTACATCAAATTAGAAATCATCTACGCTGAAATTAGTGATCTAGCACAAGCATTCAAATAGAAGTAGAAATCAACATCTACACTAAAATCAATGCATCTAGTGCAATCAATCAAATCAGATTAGAGATCAACATCTACACTTAAATCAATGCATCTAGTGCAAGCAATCATATAGTATTAGAAATCAACATGTACACTAAAATCAATGCATCTATTTCAGTGAAAACCCAAAATATTCATGTCTTTCTAAATCCAACTTCTTTTACCTTTTGTAAAATCCTTACTTCGTCTTCCTCTTCCTATATGGTTAATAATAATGTTCAGTATTATATAATACTATATAATATCTGCATTTATCTATGCGTCTCTTTCTTCTTCCCTCTTTCTCATCCCTCCATCTCTCTCTTTCTATCTCCCCTCGCCATATGTGTGTGTGTGTGTGTGTGTGTGTCCCTCCCTACGTCTCTATGTCTTTCTTTTCTCCCTCCTCTATCATCCTCTGTCTATCCTTATTTGTATCTATATTTGTTCTCTCTTGGATTGTTCCTGGAAACAAGAAAAAACCCCAAAGGAATCCAATGAGGGTCAAATGATCCTCTCGCTTTAGGTTGGAGACCAACCTTCTCCAACCACAAGAGGTATTCCATGTATTTGGTATTATCTATATCTATTTTCTATAATAGCGAATAAAAATAGCTAGATTATACATTAATTTTTTTTTTAAGAAAATATAGATGGGAAGGCTTACAATATTTGAAACTTATTAAATAAAGAGATCATTAATGACAAAAAATGAAAATTCCAAATATGCATCTTGATCCATACATAACATGATGGTTAGAAATGAAATTAAAATTAAAATAGCAATGAAAGAGAAATAAGAAAGGTTAGACATATATATATATATATATATATATAATAAACAAATTGAAGTGTGCAATAAAATCATACGATATCATGTATATATATCATTTCAACTTGTTAGAAATAAATCATAATGTTGACTTAAATATTTATAAATAGTATATATTTAAGAAATATTAAATCAATAATATGTATGAATGATTAACAATGAAAATTCCAAATATGCATCTTGATCCATACATAACATGATGGTTAGAAATGAAATTAAAATTAAATAGCGACTAAAGAGAAATAAGAAAGGTTAGAACAGATATATATATATATATATATATATATATATATATATACACATAACAAAATTGAAGTGTGCAATAAAATCATACCATATCATGTATATATATCATTTCAACTTGTTAGAAATAAATCATAATGTTGACTTAAATATTTACAAATAGTGTATATTTAAGAAAGATTAAATCAATAATATGTATGAATGATTAACAATGTGATTATGGCATGTCATCATAAATCATTTGTGTGTGACAGTAAAAAGAGATAAAGTAAAAGAACAACAAAGTAAAAAAAAAACAGAACAATAACTTGTATGTATTAGTATTCAAATTAAATGTGCAAGGAAATCATAGATATCGTGTATCCATATGATTCCTACATGTAACATGTCACTTGAATTTTGATTTAAAACCTCTAAATAGTATATATTTAAGAAGTATTAAATCAAATATGTATGAAATAATAATTGTATCATTATATGAAATCAATAATCTTTCAAGTTTACCATTAAATACAAAAAGAAAATAAACAAAAACGCATAAAAGAAAACACAATGAATCATAATAGAATATATTAGAACATCACAGTCATAATGAAATAGACCACTGCATCATGTATCTTATGTCTTTAAAATGATAAAGTTTCATGTCCAAATCCTACCATCCTGTAATCTAATGATATAATGATCTAAAGATAACCCTAATTTCATCACTTCAACTTCTTTTATTTCCTGGAAAGTTAGTTTCTACCTTTCGTTACAACTAATTTTTTAATATTACAATGCTTTTACTTTTAATTATTCTTTAGTGTTTTTTTTTTCTTCTCTATTATACTACTATATTATTTACTTATATAAAGATAAGAAAAGATTAGTTTCATAAAATTTACATAATAATTTTATGATAGAATAAAACAAATTTATTTCCTTCATTTTCTTACATGGCTACATCGTTATTTTCTTGAAATACTCTTGGAAGAAAATTTTACAGGCAGCTATATACACTTTTTGTACCTCTCGTATGATAATAAGGTTATCTTTTATTTGAAGGTAAATATTTATATTAACACAAGTAAAATTATATTGAACTTACGCTTATGCTAAATTTGTATCTTAAATTAATTTTTATATGTTAAAAAGTGGAGAACATTAGAAAAAATATGAATAGGTTTAGTGTTTAATTTTAATATAAGTTTTTTTTACTAATTTTATCAAACCAATCCAAGAGAGAGAAAAAATTTGAGGATAAAGATGGATGATTAAATTTAGGATGGGGTGGACAGGCATCAAGGAGTGAAAATGTGATTTTGGAGTTCGGTATATCCTAGAGTTGAAAATTGATGAGATTAATGAGAGTAAAACACATCACGTATAAAGATGGATGTGTATTAATTTTTGTTTTAATGGATGTGTATTAATTTCTGGTTTTAAATCTCGATAGTATTTCAAACATTTGAATGTATTAAAACAAGGAAATATTCATATCCCTATCTCAAGTGGTTGATTATTACCATTATATAAAAATAATTTTATTTTAAAATAGAATTCACTCTTAATTAATATTTAATAATTTACTTTAGTGTATTTACTTTTTATCTCTATCACCTTGTTATGTGTTTTATGGATCATGTTATTTTATTTCTTTAATATAGAATAACATTAATGTTATTTTAGGATTTTGTATAAGTATTAAGATATATAAGTATATTTAGATACATATCCTTTTATCTGGTGTATAATACGTTAAAGGTAGATGATTTTATGATTAAGTAGGCTTTGAGAGGGGAGATTTTTTTTATTAAACTTCAAAAGATTAAGGTAAGATTTAAATGTAAGGGGTAGGTTAGAATAGCGAAAAATATTTTTAAGAGACAAAACAAAGCTAGAAGTAACATGATAAAGGCTCATGTGAAGTAGAATTTACAAAGGTAGCTAAGTTCTTAAAGAGGGTCAAATTGAGATAAAACATTCACTTCCTACCAGGGATGGTGTCTCCCTATGAGATAGCAAGAATCGTAGAGTCTATGTGTATTAAAAATCAAGAATGTATCAAGAATATCTACCAACAAATAGGTAAATGTGTTACAAATCTATCTTGTTCGTAATTTTTTACTTCTAAATCTTCATATTATGTAGGAGATATTGTCCATGCATGAACCCAAGATTAAAATCACATGGCATGAGTGACGGATCCTACCTATGTTTATAAAAAATTTATATGTTCGATCAAAATTTTCATTGTCATTAGAGTATTTTAGAAAGTTAATTGTATTAATCACTGTGAAATTATCGACATGATTTTCACCTTAGTAATTGGATCAGAATGACTTCATCAGTCAAATGCATTAGACAACTTTATTTCCTTGACTATCATGTTACTTAATTTCTGACATGGCATATTGACCGTTGATCATATTGCAGCTAAGCCATTAAATATCATCATATTTCAAGAGAGACATTATCGAGCTCCTGAGTTGTAATATGATATGGAATAATGATTGTTAGATTAAAAATTTGCTAACCATTGGATTCCATCAAATGGAAAAGGTGTTGTTAATAGTCGCCTATGTTGTTGTCCAATGCAACCTGTCAGTTGCTGGATCATATGAATGAATGTTGTTTGATAAAATTGAAACATGACAAAAGTGTTGACCTTTTCGTAATTCATTTCAAAATATGAAACCTAAACCATTGATTAATAGTGAACATTAAAGAACCAGGCAATTTAACAAGGTTTCACCTTTTATCCACTTTTTCTTGTCCTTTAAATTATGAGGTACCAAAAAGGGTGTTAACATCATCTATCTTCTATTTTTGTTGGGGAATTGCATTATTTTCATTGTTATAAAAGAAATAAGACATCCTTATGATTCAAAACTATGTATTTCTTTATCAAAGAGACAAGACGAAATTTCTAATGCAGAAAGATACAAACCCTAATGTATCCCATAAAATGAGTGAAAAATACTTCACATATTAATGTCCCATTTGACCAGCAACAAGAATGACTCACTTGGTAGTCTAAAACGTTGTTCATAAAACTCTATAACAGGTTGTTCCTCCTCTATTTAAAACTATCCTCACTTGTATGGATTCATTATGTAACAACAAGAATGACATCATGATTTATTATATAAGATCTCGGTATAAAGGTTGATGAATCTAATCATTATTAATATAGAGGAAATTTGTTCATACCCTTTAGTCTACTCGGGTAATTATGCTAATACATTATATCACATTTATCATAGCTTGATATGTGTCTTGTCCTTCATTTGAGTAGTTCAAAATCATATATAAATGATTGCATTCTTACGTTTTCTAATTAAGAGACTGTAAAATTTATGGTACTAGTTTTTGAAGCAAAAGTATGACATTCATCTCAAAGTAAAGTTCAACTAACACTATTGGTACTAGTTATAAGTGATTTTTGTTTCCCCTTTTGTGTCCACTACATGAGTTTCTAGAATGATACATTGCTCTTTTACCAGCGAGCATCCATAGCCCTGAGAAAATCAAACAATATCCTGACTAAAGAAATTTCATCAATTTTTCATTCACATATAAGCATATGTTGTAGAAGCTTCAATTTTCTTTCATTGTAAATGATAATGGGATGATTACGCGTTGGGATTTGACCCAATACCATTAATATTGCTTCATTGCCAACAAGTGTTTATAGCTCTAGTAGAGATATAAACATTCCCCACTTTCAATAAACTTAAATAATTATGGGATGATTATGCACTAGGATAACCTAATACCACAGGTATTTATCTATTACCAACATGCATCCATATCCCTGGCAGAGTTATTTGATGTGGTCAAGAAATACTCAACATGAACTTTGAAACTAGTAGGGAGGTGATGTCTAAGCCTTTTCAACAAAAGTAATTACCCTTCAACCTTCTAGTATGAAAAAAATCTTTAGTGACGTTTCCCAAACTCATCGATATGATATATGCTAACGTAGGACTTTCGATTAATAAATCATTCTTGCTCAGATCACTTAAAGTTTTTAAGATGTGATGATTTCATATTTATTCATTATATGTTTCACAACCATAAAGTATATGTAATCAAAATTGTAAAAGGTTTATTTATGTACACAATTTATATATATTTGTGTTATCAGTAGCAAAATTGATCAAAGAAATAAAAAATCCAATGAAACTAGTTTAAAGGCTTACCAGCTACATACCTCCTAACTCTGGGCTTCATGCCAATAAAAAATAGTAATATTTTAAGTGGATTAAAAAAGGAGTAGGTTATCTCAACTAACATGCTTCCAAAAAATAAGTATATTTCTAGGTAATAATATGTTGATGTTCTTTGAAAAACCTTGCCCATCGAGTATTCCACAAAGTCATAGTACTTTGTGTCAATGTTCAATTGATCAAAACTTTCAAGCATAAAGTTTCCTACAATGATTTCATAGGAATACCTTTCATAGATTCCCTTCACATTACTTTATGAAATTTTAACAGGGTTAGTCCCAATGTAATTTAGATCCTTGTGGAAATTTTGCATATTATGATTGTTATAAGAAAAAGGGAAATCAAGACTGTCAAATTCATCATCCTCTATATAACTATCATAGATAGGTTCTGCTGGGGCTTAGTTTTTCCCGATTTTGACACCTTTTTCTATACTTTCCCTCTCCCATTTTGACTAACTTTAACCCCTACTATGCCTATATTGGTTATAATACTTGTGCTTTTCCAAAAGGGTGTCGTAGGCTAAAGGTATGCAAATTAATACTAAAAAGTGTCTTTCACCTTAACTTTGAGTATTACTTAGCTAGATGTTCGTTATTTTATTACCATGCCAACTAATCTCGAGTTCTTGTGCAAATTTGCTTTGATTCGGAAACAGACCCATAATTCTTGCAGATAGTTGTGTGATCTTATTTCCTGCAAACACTCCATATTTCCTGCAGTCGTGGATTTCCTGTAATTGTACAGATTTTTCTATAGCAACATCGACAGTTAGCCATGTTCCATGAATATCTAAGTCCAATGGGAACATGGGTTTTGCATGGAATATATCATATATGGATGCTATCCTATTAGCCTTCTCAGATCTTCCAACAACACCACCCAGATTCAAAAGTCTTCTCTTGTTGGTCGTTTGAAGGAGCAACTACAACCATGTAACAAGTTTTGTCTAATCCATGATTTCAGTCATGGATTAGACCCAGTATGGCTAAAAATCATAGATTGCAACAAATCTATTAGTCTTTGGCTTAGATTAGCACCTCCTTTATCTCGAGCCATACATGGGCTTTGTAAATGTATAAATTATGTCCTAGTTCCAATGATAGGGGTGGTCAGAGTGTTGGGTTGGTTTCAACACTGACAGTATATCAGATTGTACTCGACTGTATTTTCAGATTAATATAAAGATATATGTTTTGTCCATTGCAGTGAGCAAGCTCTTCTAATTTGAAGGGGTTTTGAGTAAGGGAGGGCCCCCTTTGCTCACAACTCCCATAGTTTTGTCTTTATGTATTTTATTTTTGTTATGTAGAAATAATTCATTTTTACAGCTAATGTACTCTTTTGAATATATATCAACAACACTCGATTAATTGAATAAGTTTCTTGTTCATGTGTGGAATTCATTTAATGAATATTTGATTTCTCACATTGATTGAATTTATGAATTTTCTGTAAGTTGATTTCTATATCTTTTCCTAATCATCGTCAGTAATTTTAAGAGCTGTAGACGGAAGTTTTATCCACTCTATAGCCTTTGTTACTAAGTGATTGATGCAGGAAAGAGTCATTGGTTTTGTATGATTGGTTAGTTAGATTAATCAACACTTATAGTATTAGGCCTGCATATACTTTGCATGCATCTCACAAGCTTACCTGCCCAAGTTGATGATTTATATTTAATCAAATTATAATGCTATAATTTGACTCAACATTTTGGCGCCATTGCTGGGGAGGTGCTAAAGGGATAATACTAAAGTTTTTTTTATTACATGCATTGTTTGGAATTTTTCAGGACTAGGGGAGTTGAAGTGGTAAGATGAAGGGCAAAGCCCACGCACCAGAGGAGGTCAGAAATTCAACAAAGTCGTGTCCGGATTGCTTGGTAAGTATTTTCTTTTCATTTTTTTTCATAGTAGATGATTGGGTCCAACATCTACAAATGTCTTTTGTGGTGGTGTGAGCACCACTTCAATTACTAATACACTGTCAAGGAAAAATAAGTCTGCAAGAAATACGGCGGCAAGAGAAGAAGATTTTGGTCAAGAGGTCTGTGGTCCTAAAAAGAGCCTAGAACATATTCCTGCTTCTACTGTAGTAGCTTCTGTAGGAAAATATTATGTTGATGCCCATTTTCAATCTCCTGTCACAAGGAAAACAACATCTCTCCTCAGTGGTCAACCTGAAAAGGAATTCCTTGGCAATCATGTTCAAGAACCAGAAATCCAAACCATTTATTATGCATGATCTACAGTCTACAAAGCCCACATTTCCTTTTGGCCCAGAATGACCCATGTAGAGGGGATTGGTCACACAGATGGATACGATGAGAAGGAAGAATAACTGGTCACATTTGAATTCCCTATCAGAGAGGCTAGTGGAGCTACTCAAATGAAGAATATTCCTGCTTAAGCCTTGCGTAACTTTCATGGGGTTCCTAGTGAAGATCCTAATGCATTTCTATTCAAATTCAATATGTTATGTAGGAGCTATGACTATTCTTCCAATGCTCAGAAGCTGAATTTATTTCCTACAACATTAAAGGATGCAGCTCTCAAGTGCTTCATGGGGTTGGCTTCAAACTCCATTACAACTTGGAAGGAAATGAAAAAGGTATTCTTAATAAAGTATCAAGATTATTGCAAGACTAGGGACCTCAGAGAAGAGATATTTGGCATGACTCAGAATGAGGGGGAGAGCCTTGAGGACTTGGTGGAGAGATTTCAGTATAATCTACAGAGGTCTAAAATGAATCAACTGAGCAAGGATAATAAAAGAACAATTTTGCTCAGAGAAACTAGACTAGAATCTCTGGATATTTTGAATCTGGTGGGAGGAGGTTACATATCAAAGTTTGGCTATGGTGAAGTATGTGAGATATGTCATCGATATTCAAGAGGAAATTCTAAAGTTGGAGGAGGAACGAGAGATATTGCTTCCAGGCTTGTCACGCCAATCGTTGGAGCTGGAGTAACTAGAGTTGAAATGGGTAATTTATTTGAAAATTTTAAGACTGATATTCTTAGCACATTATCTTGTCAATTGGATGTTTTGTAGGTTAAGAAGAAATGGGAAAAATAGGAGGAACTGGAAAAATTCCTGGTTGTGTTCTGTTCGAAATACAGGAAGAAGCATGCCTTGAGGGAATGTCCCACAGATAGCATAGAGATATGTTGAATCTATGAAGTAGAACACTCCATTGATCAATGCCCTTTGCTTCCTAAAATCAAAGCAACATATCTAGTAGATCAAGGAGTTGTCAACGCACTCTATGCAATGGCACCTCAAAGACCATGGAAACCATGTGTCGCAGGTATGGCTCAGTCGCATTTTCAAGTTCCTTATAATCAAAATAAGATGTGGAATATTCTAATGCCCTGGTAGACCTAGCCTCCACAACAACCTTGGTAGGGGAAATTTTCTTACCCTAACACTTAGAATTTTCCTTCTCAAAAATTTTATCCTTCGTAGCCTACACAACAACAAATGATTCAACCTCAACAACAATAGCTTCAGTTTCCTACCCCACCAAATAAACCTCATCCTATGCAACTTCCTGCCCAACCAGTGTCTAACCCCAATAATAAAACCATCCAGTCTGCTCACAACATTGGATTGGTCACCTACCCCACTTTTCTACCTATTGTATTTCACCATAATTGCTACAGGAAATTTATGTTCTTGTGTTACAGGAATTCCATGTTTTGCTGTAGGAAATCCAGTTGAGGTCAAGAAAAGTGGTGAATCAGCCCAAACGAATTGAAGAGATTGTAGAGAGAGACTCTCTTGAAATTCTTGAAGTTGAAACCACACCTAAACTAGCAGAACAACCTACTTCAAGGCCGCAAGAACCATCCTCATCCCATACAATCCAACCTCATTTTCCAAAGAGGTTGGAAATGAGACAAAAGCAGCCCGAGTTTGATCTTGTGTCTGAATTAAGAAACGTATGCATTAAGATCCCATTGCTGCAATAAATTAAAGATATCCCAATCTATGTTAAAACAGTGAGGGATGTATGTTCCAAGAGACTAGGAAGACAAAAGAAAGAACTCTCTATAATTCAAGTAGGTGGAAAGATTGCAAGTTTAATGTCTCCCGGATTTGTTACTGAAAAAATATGCAAGCCCTGGAATCCCTGTGGTTACCACCTTTATCAGTGGACAACCTATAAAAATTACTTTAATTGATTTAGGTGCAACCATTAATGTGATGACTATGGAGACCTTATCTAGAATAGGAATCTTTGACTTATTGCCTAAACCTACCATGTTAGAATTAGCAGACAGGTCTAAGGTAAAGCCAGAGGGGGTATTAGAATATATTTTCATCTCATTAGATTACTAGAAGTACCATGCATATTTTTATGTTCTTTAATCCAAAACTAACTTAGGAGGGCATCCTTTGATCTTGGGGAGACCGTGGTTAGCCACGACAGATGCTTATATAGGGTGTAGGTATGGAAATATGACCATCAGTCATGGGACTAAAACAAAGCACATTAATTTTTATCCCCCCACTCAACCTCTCTAGAGATCAGAAAATACACATTGGATTGAGAAGAAGAGTATGATTCAGAATGTGCTCGACTAGTTTTAACAATTTCCCAAGCCACAGGCCTTAAATAAAATTCAGAAGAAATATTGATAAATTGTTGTATTTCTAATCTTGGTTTTTTGTAGCAAGAAGAAGGGCAGTCTATTCATAATTTAGATCTCATTACTAATATGCAGGATTTTCATGAATATAGTACAACAACCAAATTACATTCAGCCTTATTATTTGCATTTCCTACATATTCTATGACTGAATGGGGGAGTAAGGTGGTTGAAATTTTTCCTAAGAAACCTTTGAATATTAATTCTTCCTTAAAAAGTTAATTCAAGTATTGAAAAACTTTTCGGATACTTTTTCTTGGGAATATACAGATATGAGAGGCATTCACTTGGACACATGCATTCATCATATTTATATAGAAGAGAAATCCAGGCCCGTGAGGCTGCCACAAAGGAGGATCAACCCTGCTTTAAGGGAAAATGTGAAAGATGAGTTGCAGAAATTGTTAAATATAGGGTTCATATCCTATATCGGATAGCGTGTGGGTATCTACATTGGTTATTGTCCCCAAAAATAATGTTAAATGGTGAGTGTGTGTAGATTACAGGGAACTAAACAAGGCCACCTTGAAAGATCACTTTCCCTTGCCTTTTATAGACCAAGTGCTGGACACTTTGGCAGGAAAACGTATTTTTCCTTCCTAGATGGGTTTAGCAGGTACAATCAGATTAAGATAGCTCCAGAAGACCAAGAAATGACTACATTCACATGTCCCTGGGGCACCTATGCATATGGGGTGCTACCATTTGGTCTATCCAACGCACCAGCCACATTCCAGCGGGCAGTCCTTGGTATTTTTTCTGATCTTTTGCATGATTGCGTAGAAGTTTATATGGATGACTTTACAGTGATGGGTGATACTTTTGAAGAAGCTTTACATGATCTTGAGAAATTTTTGCAGAGATGTAGAGAAACTAACCTCTCATTAAGTAATGAAAAATGTTTTATGATTATGAATGAAGGTATTGTTTTGGGTCATCATGTTTCTGTTGCAGGAATAAAAGTTGATCCGGCAAAGAGTGAAGTCATTGCAAAACTACCCCAACCAACCAATCAGAAGGGAGTCCAAAGTTTTCTTGGACATGCAGGCTAGTATAGAAGGTTTGTTGAAAATTTTACAAAAGTATCCTCTCCATTATTTAAATTGTTGACTAAAGAAGCTGAATTTCATTGGGATGATGAGTGTCAAGCTGCATTTGACACACTCAAGGAAAAAATTTCTTTAGCACCCGTATTGAGAGGCCTAGATTGGAAATTTCCTTTTCATATTTCCACTGATGCCTCTGATTCAGCAATAGAGCAGTATTGGGACAAAAGGAAGATCCAGTAACCCATGCCATTTATTATGTTAGTAAAAACTTAACTCCTGCAGAACTGAATTATACAGTAACTGAAAAAGAATTCCTTGTTATGATTTGTGCTATTAATAAGTTTAGACACTACATCATGGGCTATGAAGTTTTTCTACACACCAATCACTTGCCATTTGATATCTCATGAATAAACCAGTTACTAATGGTAGGATTACTAGGTGGCTTTTGTTGTTGCAGGAATTCAACATCATGATATTGGATAGGCCTGGAAAGGAAAATCCGGTAATTGATTTCTTATCTAGACTAAACCATGCAGGTGAGGATGTTCCTATTAATGATAGCTTTCCTGATGAAAATTTGTTTGCTATTTCTGTTAAAACACCTTGGTTTGCAATCATGGCCAATTACCTTGCTAAAAGAAAGTTGCCTCCTTATTTTTCATCTAATCAGAAAAAGAGAATTATTAGAAAAAATGTTGATTACTCTTGGATTAGGGGAGATATTTTTTTCATTGGACCTGATTTGATTATCCACGGGTGTGTCTGGGAAGACGAGATCTATGACATTTTGAGAGCCTATCATGATGAAGACGAGATCTATGACATTTTGAGATCCTGACATGATGAACCATGTGGAGGACATTTTGTAGACAAACGGACAACCTACAAGATCCTTCGCTCAGGTTACTATTGGCCAAGTCTTTTCAAAGATGCAAGGGAATATGTCTGGAAGTGTGACAGCTACTGGAGAATGGGGCGGCCTATACAATCAGATGAGATGCCTTTACAGCCACAGGTTCTAATAGAACCTTTTGAGAGGTGGGTTCTTGATTTTGTAGGTCCCATCAACCTTATGTACAAAGTTAAGAAGTATATTTTAGTTTGTATTGATTATGTTACGAAGTCGGTGGAGGCAACATCATTACCTAGAGCAATCGAGAAAAGAGTGGTAGATTTTTTTTCTTCTGATTTTTTATAAGATTTGGGGTACCTAGAGAAATAGTCACTAATCAAGGTCCTCAGTTTGTATCAAAGCTTATGCAAGGAACTGTGCAAAAATGTCATATTACTCACTAGAAGTCCACCCTTTATCATCCATAAGCCAATGGGCAGGTGGAATCAACAAATAAGGTGTTGGAGACAACCCTTACCAAGATGGTGCAATTACATAAGAAGGATTGGTCTGACCAACTTCCTAAAGCATTGTGGGCCTAATAGATTACATGGAGAAATACCACTGGCTTTTCTCCATGTGAATTGGTGTATGGAAAGCAAGTATTCTTGCCCATTGAATTTAAAATAAAAACTTCTAAAATGGTAGCAGATTTGGGAATAAACCTTAATGAAGCTCAGCAGCAAAGAAACCTGCAGCTCAATGAGTTGGATGAAATTAGGCAGGATGCTTTTCATCATACTAACTTGATTCAAAAACAACCAGCTAAATGGCACGACAGATACATTAAAAAGAAACAGTTCAAAGAGGGAGACTGGGCATTGCTGTATGATTATAAATTTAAGAACTTTAAAGGAAATTATAACACACATTGGCTAGGCCCCTATGAAATTGAGAAAGTCTTTGATAATGGATCTGTTCGGGTTAAAACCATTGATGATGGGAATGTTACCTTCTTGGTGAATGGGCATAGATTCAAGTTATATCAAAAACCCCAATCGAAGGAGGAATTTGTGGAAGAAATTGTGAAGAAAAGAGAGCTAGAGATGGTGAGAGAAGGGATCATTCCTTCCACTATCTCTTCTTTATTTCCTGCTGACACAATGAGCTTACTTTGTTCCTCCTCATGAACCTATTGGGTATAGATTTATTCCTTTTTCCAGGCCCAATGGACTAATTATAGAAAAGGAAACCCCTGGAGTCTTATTTTCCAAGTATTTTAGACTCTCTAAAAACGAAATCTGGTGAGCATGGACTGCCCTGGGCTCGTTAAAATTATCGATCAGTAGGTTCTCTCAATAAAATTTTCTTTTCAGTTAAATTTGGATTGCTTGTTTTGGACTTATGTGGAATTTATTAAGGCCCTCCTTCCAATAAAATTGGCCCATCGACATCAACAAGTTATTTGGGTGTAAGATCAGAGCCTTATGATGCCTTGAATCTTGTATGCCCCAATGACAAGCTATCTTGCCAGCAGAAATGGGGAATCACTATGGCTCCTTAACTACTGGATCCTATAGGGGGGTTTGACATCAACACCTTTTATTCATGTGCAGTGAACTATACACAAGTGAGGGAGAAGTGTTAGTTGGTGGTTTGATTTCCTGCAGAAGTTCGACAAGTCATGGTCTGATTTCCCGCAGAATCTCCATAAGTCATGATCTGAATTCCTGCAGAAGTTTTGAAAGTCGCAATTCGATTTTCTTGAAGATTCAATAGTGTGCTTCTATTTCCTACAAAAACGTTCAGCATTCCCGGTTCCATTTCCTACAGAGGCACCCCGGTAATCTGAAAAACAAAAACAAAAACAATAAATAGAGCATTAATTTAAAATTATTTAAAAGTACTGAAACATTTTTAAATACTAGTAGAGGTCATGAATTGTGAAATCATATATCTGATTTAATTATTAGGTGGGTTATCATCTCAAGGACATGCATGCATCATCCGAAGTACTAGATCGTTGGAAGGTATAAAGGTAAAGTACAGTCGATGCTGGGACACTTGAGGTAAAGGGTAATTAATGCTTTTATTTTTAATTATTTGTATGATTTTTCGACTATGGTCACCCTTGCAGAAAAATGTAGCCATAATCCAGTATATTATGACTCCATCACCTCTCTTGATCGCCATGATTTTGATACAACCATTATATGTACTCCCCATATCTTGTAGGTTGGATCATGATGACAATCATGATCATGACCCGTCTCTCGAAAATCTCATGCTTTGCAATCACTTTCTATCATAAGCCCTCCCTTGTCACGCGAGTCTATTACAAAGCTTAAGACGATATTTCCAGAGAAGTGCATACGCCATGTCTTCCAGTATTTCACCATGTTGAAACTACATGCTACAAGGGTCTGAGTTGTTGGAGGTCAACCCTCGTAGCAACGCGAAATTGGAAAGAGTAGGGTGGCTGCCATTTTTCCAGCGATTTAGTGGCCACAACTCAGAGGTGGCAAAATATTTCACCCTAAACTTGAACAGTGATAAGGCTCAAGTTGGGGATGTTCAATTCAGCTTGACCAAGGGGTTGGTACCACGAGCATGCGGTATTTCACAGTTGGGAGAACGTTGATTCAAGAACCAATGTTTCAACAAGAGTATGTGCACATCCTTCCTCTGTAGAGAGCATTTAGACCCCGACTGGAGTAAGAGAATCTCACAAGATTCCTTAAAGAGTAAGTACCGAAACTTATTATTTTTCCTGTAGAAATACATCACATGTGAAGGTCACTTTGAGCTTGCATTCTTGTTTCATATTCGGCTCCTTGCCCATTTCCATGATGAGCCGCTAAATTTTCCCTATTACTTGAGGATGTCACTGATGAAGATGTTTACGGCTACTAAGGAGAGGGGGGCTAGTTTAGAGGAAAACCTATACCACCATAGGGTGGTGAAAATGATCTTGGAGGGGGTTTTAGAAGATAAAAAGCAGACATGGGAGGAGTTCTTGGCTGAAAATTATTTTGCAAAGAATGAGGATTATGATTCCTCAATTTCTATGGAGGAAGCATCGACAGAAAAACCGAGGTAAAAGTCATGGACACGTGGGATACAAATAAAAGGGAAAGAAGAGGAGAAAAAGTCTGACCCTTTAGAGTCTATAGCAAACAAACCAATGGAAAAAGAAAAGAAAAAGTCAAAGACTCAAAAGCCACTAGTAAAGAAGGAAAATAGGGATGGCCTCAGCTCTCCAAAGCCCAATAAGAAGAAATCCGAAGAAAAACCAGAGAATAAGAATAATCCTTAGACCCTCGGGCTACAGATGAAGGAAGCAGAAAATGATGACGAGGTGGTGGTAACAGGGGAGATTGTGGGTCAAAAGCCCAAGTCAAAGAATGATATTTTTACCTCAACAAAAATTTTACCAAAAGCCAGGTTGTTCAGCTAACAACAAAGATATTGCGGATGCAGAAGTATTACTCGAGATACTAGATAAGAAGAAGGAGAAACACCATGGCCCGCCAAAATCTAAAGAGAAGATCGAGTTCATCTGAGTTTATTGGTGAGGAATAAATGTCCTTTCAGGACTCCCCGCTACATGGAAGTGGGAAGAACACAAAAGAGAAACAACAAGTAGAGGAGGACCTTAGGTCCCCTCAATCTCTCCAAGGACATCAGGGAGGGGAAGTAACCCCTTAGAAGAGACGATCTCCACAGGAATTGGAAGAAATCATCACCGAGCTCACCATTTCGAAGAGAGCTTTGGAAAAGGAAAAAAAAACCCTGAAGGAGAAAATCTTGCGTATCTAGAAGGAGCATGAAGAGTGGGTCCAGAAAATGACCCGAATTATCAAAAAGAAGTAGGCCAAGACCAGTTGGCAGAGGTAGCAGTTCAGTTGGCTGTAGTAGATGCAGCTCAAGATAAGGAATGATTTCCTTTTTATTTTTTAGGAGACGTAACAATTTTTCTTGCATAAGGGGCATGAAAGGACTTAAGTGTGGGGGAGATGTTGGGGCTTGGTTTTGCCCAATTTTGACACCTTTTTCTATACTTTCTCTCAACCATTTTGACTATCTTTAACCCCTACTATTCATATCTCAGTTATAATACTTATGTTTTTGTCAAAAGGGTGTCGTAGGCTGAAGGTATGCAAATTAATACCAAAAAGTGTCTTTTACCTTAACTTTGAGTATTCCTTAGCTAGTTTTTTGTTATTTTATTACGATGCCAACTAATCTCAAGTTCCTGTGCATATTTTCTTTGATTCGGAAACAGGCCCTTAATTCCTGTAGATAATTGTGCGATCTTACTTCCTGCAAACACTTTGGATTTCCTGCAGTCATGGATTTCCTGTAACTGTGCAAATTTTCTACAGCAACATCGGTGGTTAGCCATGTTCCATGAATATCTAAATCCAATGGGAACATGGGTTTTGTGGGGAATATATCACATATGGTTTTCTATCCTATTGGCTTTCTCAGATTTGCCAACAACACCACCGAGATTCGGAAGTCTTCTCTTGTTGGTCGTTTGGAGGAATAGCTACAGCCATGTAATGAGTTTCGTCTAATCTATGCTTTCAGTCATGGATTAGACCCAATATGGCTAAAATGATATATTGTAATAGATCTATTAGCTGATGGCTTAGATTAGTAGTCTCATTTATTTTGAGCCATATATGGGCTTTGTAAATGTATAAATTTTGTCTTAGTTCTGATGATAGGGGTGGTTAGATTGTTGGGTTGGTTTCAACACTCACTGTGTATTAGATTGTACTCGACTGTATTTTCATATTAATATAAAGATATATGTTTTGTCCATTGCAGTGAGAAATCTCTTCTAATTTGAAGGGGTTGCGAGTAAGGGAGGGCTCCCTTTGCTCACAACTCCCATAGTTTAGTCATTATGTATTTTATTTATGTTATGTAGCAACAAGTCATTTTTACAACTAATGTACTCTTTCGAATATATATCCATAACACTAGATTAATTGAATCAGTTTCTTGTTCATGTGTGGAATTCAGTTAATGAAGATTTGATTTCTTATGTTGATTGAATTTATGAATTTGTTGTAACTTGATTTCTATATCTTTTCCTAATCATCATCAACAATTTTAAGAGTTATAGAGGGAAGTTTTATCCAATCTATAGCCATTGTTTCTATGTGATTGATGCGGGCAAGATTCATTAGTTTTATATGATTGGTTAGTCAGAATAATCAACACTTATAATATTAGGCTTGCATATACTTTGCATGCATCTCACAAGCTTACCTACCGGAGTTGATGATTTATGTTTAATCAAATTATAATGCTATAATTTGACTCAACAGGTTAATTATTATGAAAATGGAAAAGTGTTGTGTTAGTTACATGCCCATGTTGATTATGCTCATTAGTATCAAATGTATCATAGTTACATAATGATTGTAAACCAAATCTTGTATATGAATGATCACCTATTTCAAGATTGTGACAAAGAATTAATTGTTCATCATCATATTCATTGTTATCACTCAGAATTTTCTCTAGAAGTTATTAGAGGAAATAAAATGACTGAGGTAACCACAAACCAACTTTGGAGCATAGGATCTAGCCAACCTATGGCTCAGAAAGGGCTCTCTCTATATGATTTAGCTTTGTTTGCTGGGATTTCAAGCTAGTTATGAATGTTCAAGGGGTTTTTTTTATTTGTATTGAAGATTGGATGCTAGAATCCTTGAAACAAATGGATAGAATAATGTCTCCAGACCATTGGGCTATGGAGTCAATAGAAGGGCAGCAGAACTGAATCAACTCACTAAAGAGAATGTTCAAAGGGAAAACTAGCAGAGTAAAGTGCATGTCTTTGGGAAAAGGAGAGTGAAATGGTTTTAATTAGGGTGAGAGAGAAATTAAGAATTCTAAGACCGAGATATAAACGAGGAATAGAAGGTAATCGAAAGCAAATGACACTTAACAATTATGTGATATGGATTAGCAAGAAACAACCTAAACTAAGGAGAAATTAAGAATTCCTTAACTTAGATATCAGTATAAAACATTCAAATGCATAACCATTAAAACAGAGTGTAATTAAACAAATTATGAGATAGTGTTCTAGTTATAGCATTCAGATTCATAAATACATTAAATATTGTGGAAAAACTTTAAGAAAAATAACAATGTGAGAAAATACTTGTTTACACTTCGCTCAAAACATGAATCTTGTGAAATATCTTGTCTTTATTAATCAGTCCAGCTTGCTGGCTCAGCCAATGATACAATAGCTTTATAGCCTTTTGATCAAGAAGTCTATAGAAATGTCTAAGAATCCACCCTACATACTTCAAATTGTGAAGTATTCATACAAAAATTATTACAAAATATCTCAAACTGACTTGAGATTTAATCTAGGAAATACAAATATAATCTTGCATGAAGATAGAGATAGCTATTGAACTACTTTCATGTTGTCCCATTTATTTTGGTATTGTTGGCCTTTATGGTTTGTTTTTAGCCCTTTATGCTCTTTGTTGTTTGAACTTTCACGCTGGAGGTTTTAGTCACTTGAGGATTTTTCCTGATACTCTTTGACACTGATACTCTCTGACCCTACTAACCTATATTTATCTTTTCACCTGGTTGTCTTGATTTTACCTTTTTACTGCAAATTTCTTACAGTAAATTAGTCAATTTTTCCCACCATTTAGCATCGGGTAATTTGATTTTCAACATCCTTCTATATATTTCATCTGCCTCAGTGTACTTAGCAAAAGTAGGATTAGTGATGAATAAGTGTTTTACCTCATATTGGAGGAAAAACAAGTTTTCAAATGTTTGGTAAAGAACCTTCCCTGTTGGAAATGCCTTTATTGATGATGTACTGGCTTGTTCTTTAGCTAGCTCTTTGATTTTGTTATCGTAATCCTACTGTGTCATGAGATTTTCATTTATGACCAAGGGACTGGGTAACCCTTTCTCTCTCAAAATTTTAAACTTGGCCATAAATCTATCAACTACTACCTACATATTTTGACACGTGTCCTCAAAGTTTAACATTAAGTTTCTCTTGGAAAGGACCTTTCTTACCTCCAAAATGGTCTATGTCCTGTCTTTTATTTCCAATTCCTGAAGTTCATACTTTTTTTTACTGTTGAGGAAGTGAATAAGTCTGGTTGCATCTTCAGGCATGTCTCAAAATTCTTCCTTGACTCATTGGATAGCTTCTATAGGCTATCTTTATTAGATCTATCTATTCAAAAATTACTTGAATGGATGGCCAAATATCATTGACAGAGTCAACGACATTGGCCCATAATAGTTCCTTGTCTTGCACAAGGGGTTCCTTTAGTGTTAGATGTTTCTCCATGGCCTTTAACCTTTCATTAATTACGGTTTCTTTCTACACTTCTTCCTTGTGCATGATCTTAGCAAGCTTGTAATTTGTTTCCAAGCTTGTCACATTTTCCTTCAGCTTATCCATCTTTGTAACCTATAAGGACATTTCCTCCATGGCTCTGACCAACTTTGTTGCTTCTTCACCTGATGCACCTATTTCTGATGTAGACTCTGTTCAAACTGGTTGTGATGTAGGCATAGGAGTTGTGGGAGCCAATGAGGCTGCCAATGTGGAAGGGACTGTTATTGAGACTATTGGGATGGCATTTGCAGATGTAGTGGCAATATCAATTTGCTTTAATTGGATTAAAATTTACAATTCCTTCTTTGTCTCCCTTAATTGATCATTTAGTTTCAGGACTAGGTCCATCAATTCTTCATGTCTAGTCTGGTTCTCCAAAACTTTCAGTGTTTGAGGATGTTGTAGCCAAGGTATCTTCAATTGTTTTGTAAGTGTTTCAATGTTATCATTCTTTTTCTTAATCAGCTGCTCAGTGGCTTTAATGTCTTTGGGATCATGTCCCAATTCAATCACTAAGTCTTCCAAGGACTCAATTCTGGTGTCTTTGGCCTGTGAGGAGGCCTTCTCTAACTGATATTGAGCTGAGATATTGCTCAATGAATTTTACAACTAATGAGTAGCTATGGCTTTACCAGTGAGGGTGGGTTAAATCATCTCTCTATCTTGTTTGTACAATTAGATTTGGTCAATGGGATGACTATCCCTTGCCAATACCTCAAATTCAAGCTTTTTGTAGTCTAATAATGCCCTTGGTTGTTGTGCAGTTGGTTTTATGAAGGACATCTGTAGTTTTCCCTCTTTGATGTTGAAAGCTAACATCAACCCGGTTTGATTGGTAAGTGTGAGTTTGAGATACTGAGCATAAGTTGGGGCCTTCAGTTTCTCATTTCTCATCTTGATCTCTTTATTTCTATCTTTTATATCCTTATCCTTATCAGTAGGCCTACTAAATGAGGATACTTATACACTTAGCTGCCTTTCCAAAATTTGGGTCTGTGATGTGGACGGTCCCTGTGTTTCCTCAGATGGAGTTGTGCCTTTACTTCTGTCTAGCTCAATATTAGTTATTTCTACTGAGCCTTCCGTGTCTTCCTACTCTGAAATAGGATTTAGCCTAGAACTTTTGCTCTAACTGGTCTCATATTGTATATTTGATGTGCCCATTCATGAACTTGAGGGTTCCTCTCTAGCCATTTTGGGGTAATTTTCCTCATTCTGAGGAGTCTACATGATAGGAGATGTGCTCATGGTTCTTTCTATCTATTTAGGTACCTACAGAAGTGAGCTCTCATCAAGTTGTCTTTCTAAGTCAATCAAGGTATCCTCTACATCTACCTTTATGCTATCCTTGTCTACAAGAGTGTTTTCCACCCATTCATACTGATTTTCATATCTTTCAACCTCTAGTATGGGATGATGAATGTAAGGTCCTAATTTTACCTTTTCTTTAAGTTTAGTCATAAACCCTTGGGGGTCATATCTCCATATGAAACTGTTTTGGAACTTCATTTGTTGTAGAATCTTATCTGCTTCTTGCCCCCTTTCTCTAGAGTTGCAAATGAAGGGGCCTAACTGGTTTTTTAATTTGAATTGAGATCATCTCTTGGCTGAGACAAAATTGATCTCATTAGAGTTCATTATCTTTCTATAGTACTCTAGAGAAAATAACCTCATAGGGAGGTATTTGGGCTGTTAATATGGTGCAAGTTGGAAAACATGGATTCTTATCTCTATGTGATTTTTGTAAAGGTACCAATCTCCCACTTTGCTTTGATTAGACAACTGAATCACCCTTTTGATCTCTTGACTTATTCTAGGTGGAGGGCTTCCTGTCAGCATGGTCATGACTGGATGAACAAAAGAATCAATGAAATATGTATAGGTATATGGTGATTGAAACTCATGGAAGAGTGGGGTCCAGAATATGATAGAATTGGGTTGTCCTTTGGTATCCAGGTTCTGAAGAGTGAAAGGAAATCAATCTGGATGATAGTATAGGAACATATGGTAGAGAACATATGAGTATTTAAATACTCTCTCATTATGCATTCGGGTGCACTGTTCATTCATTCTTTTAGCTATAAACTGGGCATAATCATACACAGCAACAGGAGGCTTTCTTGTGGTGTATATGGACATGAAGGCCAAGATAATCTCATCAATAAATTCAAAATGGTGTAGCCTAGAATACATGATATCATGGTAATGATTTGTTTTCCCCTTTCAGTGAACATGGCAGAACCACATGGGGGGGCGGGTGGATTTTAGGAATGTGTTGCTCTTCTACAATGAAATCTTGAAATAATTGGGCTAGTCTAGAGGGACTTAACATGGTGTACTGGTCTAACAAATCTCCAATTGAGAGTGGGGTTAGGTTTGGACCTGGTTGGAGTTGCAGCATCTCATTGATTGACTCAGTTGTGATGGTAAACAGGACTTTCTAGTTAGGGGACATTACAGCTCTCTGGCTGGTTATGTAATAGGCATGGCACATGTGGACAATTTCTAGAAAAACATGTACATGGGGAAATTGGTATTTGGGCAAATTGGATTCCCAAAGACCAATGTCATCATAATGGTTTAGGTATTTGTCCCTACTCAAACAATGAAGCTTGAGTAGGACCTCATATGCACTGGTATCTCTTATTTGGAAATCCGTGTCCGCCAGGGGAAGGTGGTCTAGGTCCAGATGGAGAGTTGTGATGGGTCGGACATCCATGGCGACAGGGGTAGCCATAATTTAGTTCTTGTGGATTTGAATTTGACTATGTAGGGTTGTATAAGAGGTTTTTGACGAAAATTGGCAGTTTGGAGAAGGGTATGGATATGTCGTCTGAATTCAAACTAATTCCAATTAATTTTACTTAATTTAAAATACCTTTAAGTACAGAATGTTTTCAAATTTGAAGGGTGGCTGGTAATTTGTTCACAAATACCTAGAGTTTATGTGAATTGACTCCAAACTATTATTTTGGATGATGGTGGAAGGTTGAATGGGCTCTGAGAGCTTTGTAGGTGCTCTCTGCAGCTTCTTTGAGAACTCGAATGGGGTTAGCTGGTAGTTTTCAGGTTTGCAGGCATTGCACTGGTTCGCAGAGGTTCTTAAAGAAAACAAGCCAAAAAGAATGAAAAAGGGTTTCCCAGCCTTTTTATGGAGCAATGGTCACTTTTTGGCAGCAAATTTTATGGATTAACAGTGGGCAGTTTATCGGGTTGAGTGGGGAGGTGATTTCCCAGGCCACCGCACCACTTATGAGAGTCGGGCAGTATTTGGGAGGGGTCACCTGATCTATTCCAGCGATTGACATGTAGCAGTCGAGGAGCCATGGAAAACTACTTTATCGGGTGGGTAACAATCAACCATCGGGTGCAGCCGATATGGCTGTGGATCGTCGGACGAGGGGGATGGTGATCGGATGACAATCAGCGAGGGAAGTGCGCGGGTGATAAAAGCATGGGTTTTGGGGGGGGCAATGCTTTAAACTTTGACGATATGGGATTAATTAATATTTAATCATGGGTTTAATTAATTGGATAGGGTTTAATAATGGGGTTTATCTGTTTTGTTGGGATAAGGGGTAAACAGTATAGTTTATATTAAAACTAAGGGTTTCGGGTATTTATTTATGGGATTTAATTAATATATGGGAAAAGGTATATGGGGGTTTATATAATTACATCAAAAATTAATATGAAATGTGATGGGCGGAGTGGATATACCCCTAAGTAAAAAGGTAATGTTTATGCATATGCTTTATACTTAGGATAAAATGTTTTTCGTGGGTTTTTCGAATGGAAGGGGATTTAATCATGGAGTTGCTTTCCTCTTCCTAGGAAAATGAAGTTTAACCTTAAGAAAAGGGGTTTTATTATGGTAATGAAGGGGGATGAATTTCATGAAAAGGATTCTAACACTTGATGTCTATAATTCATTAAGCCGAGGGTCCGCTCCCACCAAAAGTCAAAGAAATTCTCTGAGCCTCTTTGACTTGAAGGATTTAAAGTGCTAGATCCTATTAGTGGATAGGAAATTAGTAAGTAAGGGGGGAAATGAATGAGGGGGAGTTAAACATATTAACTTGCAAACCTTTGTTTTTGCTTCCATAGTTGAAAATACATATAGAAATATGTGTCTAAGCATGATGCATGTGTTTTGATCCAACCAATTTTATACTTCAGCAACCTTTCTTCTACTTGCCCATTACTTACCTTGCCATTTTTTCTTCATTTTATGTGGGTGCATTTAGACTAGAAAACCCTTGTCAACCATTTTTCTTTTTGGAAATCAATCTATCTAATTCTAACCTTATATCATCCAAGGGCTCAGATTAAATTGATGAGCTCCTTTTATTTTCTCTACCTATCTAATGATCTGCCAAGATTAAATTGGTTGGGCATATTTTATTCTCTAACTATAAACATAAAGTTCAAAGCATGAAATAACCAAGATTAAATAGTTTGATTACCATGGACTGTGGCATGAATAACAAGTTGCACAAGATCATTATTATGCATAAAAGTAAATAGTAGTGGCATTTAGACTTGCACAATTTCATGGTCTCTTTTTTTTTTTTTTGGGTTCATATATTTTCATTTTTTGACCTTCTCTTTTTCTTTTTGTCCCTTGATATTTCTTTTAGGACATACCCTCTTTACATTTTTTAGTTTTTTAATATGGAAAACATTTGCAGAAAGCAAAGGTATGTACAATATTACAAGGCTTAACCTTAGTCATTCAAAATTATGACTCCTACTGGTATAGGAACCTAACAGTGGCTCCATTTTGGAACGACATCTTCTAAAAATATGTCAAGAACTAATGAATATCAGTAGCCTTTGAATTGTTGTTGATGTTATCTTGCAAAGTGTCCTTGTGTGAATCTGCATTATTGATACTTTTGACAATAAATATTTTAAAGGTTAGGGCCTTCTCTTTGAGCTTCAACTTCAAAGATTACCATCTAATCCAAACTATACTTTGTAAATAAAGTATGTTCAAAATGGGAAATGAAAATTAGTAACTTGGTTCAAAGTAATGTTTTAGCATTCAACCATTCACTAGTCCACCTTCTATATCTATACCATTAAGTTCTCTCAAGAAGAAAGCATTATTTCCTCTGTAAGCATAAATGACATAGGGACCTTTCCATAGGAAATTAAATTTCCCATTGTTGTCTTTGTCTTCCCTCCTTGAATCCCACTTGATCTTGTTGTCACCAATGTAGAAATCTTCAGCCTTGGTTCTTCTATCAAAAATATTTTTAATCTTTTCCTGCACAACTTGAGACCTGACATAGACCTCTTCTCTGGTTTGTTGTAGATGAATATTTTGGTTGATTTTCCTTTGGATACTATTTGGTTCAACCTGTAATTCTTGAAGTATCTTCATTATTGGTACTCCCAAATAGAATGGAAAGACAACTTCAATCCCATAAACTAGTTGATAGGGAGACATACCAATTGATTTCTTGGTAGTCAATTTGTCTGCCCACAAGGCATTGACTAGCTTTTTATTCCAAGTTTTCTTATTGTCCTCTAGTAACTTCTTGATGATGTTTACTAGGCTTTTGTTTGAGGATTCTGCTAGTCCATTACCTTGAGGGTAATAAGCAATAGAATGGCCCAAGGTGATATGATACATATTGCAAAAATATGTCATTCTTTTGGATTTAAAGGCTGCTGCATTATGAGTAATGAGCTTAGTTGGACATCCAAATCTTGATAGAATATTTGTTTCAAGGAAGGTTATGATAACATTGTATGTGGCTTGCCTTGAAGGTATAGCCTCTATCCATTTTGTGAAGTAGTCTGTGGCTATGAGGATCCATTTGTGTTGGGCAGAGGAGGGTGGGTGAATTTCACCAATGAAGTCTAAACCCCATTGTTGAAAAGGTATTTCTATAGAGATTGGCTTAAGGGGTAAAGGTAAGAGCTTTTTCTTCCCCTCAAAAATTTGACATTTTCGACAGGAGGTCACATATTTTTTTACATCAGTAAACAAGGTAGGCTAGTAGAAACTAGCTCTAAGGATTTTATCTACAGTGGTCTTCCAGTAAAGATGTCCTCCATAGTCACCTACATGAAACTCTTGTAAAATCTTGCCAGCATCATCCTTTAATAAGAAATTGAGAAGAATACCTTCATGATTTCTCCAAAACAAAGCATTGTCTAATATACAAAATTTCAAGGATTTTATCTTCAAAAACCTGCTTTTAGTCCTAGATAATTCAAGAGAGCTTGTAAATTCAGTAAAACATAAATAATATCAGCATAGCAAGGTGATTCAATAAAGGCCTAGTTGATTAGTGGAGTCGCCATCTCCTCTTCATTATCTATTGCTGCAATAAATTTTATATCCAAAGCCTGACAATTTGATTCAGCCATGAGTTTTCCTAAACCTTAGCCCTTGATTAACTTACTAGGTTTCATTTCTATATCATACTCTAAAATAGTAGCAATCCACTTTCCCCTCCTTCCATCAGGACCATCCTGAGTGAGGATGTCTTTAACTACTGAATTAGGAACGTAGGCTACCATATGAGAATGTAAGATGTATACCCTAAATTCCTTAATGGCTTTGACTAAAGCCAATGCTTTTTTTTCCATTATGTTATATTTCCAGGGGGAATCTCTCAGGGCTTTGCTGAAGAAAGAAATGGGTTGTTCATAGCCCTGGTAATTTTTCTGCAACAGAACTGCAGTAATTGTGTGCTCAGAAGCAAAGGAAAACAAGATGAAATCTCTGTCAAATTTAGGACTGATTAACATAGGTGTTTTATTCAAGGCTAGTTTAATGTCTTCAAAGGATTTTTTAGCCTCAATAGTCCATTTTATGGTGGATTCCTTTTTTAGCATGTTGTTTAGTGATCTAATTAATTCTGCTAGATTAGATATAAATCTTCTAAGAAAATTAAATTTTCCTAAAAAGGCTTGTAATTCTGTAATGTTCCTAGGGTGTCTTATTTGTAGGATGGCTTCTATTCTAACAGGGTCTATTCTTATACCATCTTTTGGAATTATGTGACCTAACAACTTACCTTCTTCTAACCCAAACAAGGACTTTTTAGGGTTTAAGGAGATTCCAAATTTCCTGCATTTAATAAAAACTTGTCTTAGATGATCCAAATGTTGATTGTCAGATTTTGAAAATACAGTAATATCATCTTCATATATCAAAGGAAATCATGAATTTCTTTTGCAAAGGCTATATCCATAGCCCTCTGGAAAGTGGCTCCTACATTCATTAGCCCAAAATGCATTTTCATATACATAAATTTGGCCCAAGGAGTAGTAAAGGTAGTTTTAGGTTGGTCGGCTGGATGAACCAAGATTTGATTGTAACCAGAAAACCCAACAAACAATGAGATTCAGGTTGATCCAACTACTCTCTGTAAAATGTGGTCCATTTTGGGGAGAGGGTAATTGTCTTTTAGTGACACTTTGTTGAGGTTTCTGAGATCCACACAGAATCTAATCTCACCAGTTTTCTTTCTAGTTGGCACCAAGTTTGAGACCCGATCAGAAAATTTGATTGGTGCAATTATTTTGGCATCATACATCCTTTGAATTTATTTTTCAATTGAAAGGTAATAAGACATGATTAATCCTTCTATGTTTTTGTTTAAAAGGCTTTTGATTTTTTTTAATAGGAATTGTGTTTTGGATGATGTTGGTGTCATAGGATTTGAGGTCCTCATAACTCCAGGTAAAGAAATCCTGAAATTCTTTCAACAACTCAATGTATTTCACTTTTTCAATTAGGGGTAATGATTTTGAAAGTTTGATCAGTTTAGGATTTTCATCAGTGCCTATATTACATTCCTCTATATCAGACCTTGAAGGTTCCATTTTAGGTTTCCTAGGAACATCATTTGAATCAAATAAATCTTCCATAGGGGTTAATCCCTTTGGTAAGAAGTTATCTTTGAGATTAATTACTTCAGTTTCTTCACTGATTATTTCATCAATCTCAATTTGCTCTAAGCTATCTACATCTAATTTGGTAAAGTTAGTTGGGTTGAGTCTATCTATTTCATCACCTTCTATCTCACCCTTAGTGTTGGGATCTATTGATGTATCAATATCTATATTGTTATTGGTAAATTCCTCTTCTGAAATTTAAAAGTTATTTATATGTTTATCATTAGAAAATATTTGTCAGTTCTTCAAATTATCTAGAATTGCAAGTTTGTGCCTGACTTCAGCAGTGTACATATGGTTAGGTTGGAAGGGTAATTTGCAGGTGCTAGCAAACATTGCTAAACTATGGGCATGAATGTTATATTTTCTAGGGATTATTGCAAGCTTTGTTTATAGGAAAGTGTTAAGTATATCTATGATAGTTTCTCTATATCAACTTAATCTAGGGTCCTTTATCATATATACAACATCAATCTGTTTTATAATTAGTTCAAAGTCTCCCATGACAAAAACTCTTTTAGCTCCCATATTCCTAACTAACTTAAGACCTAAAATTAATGCTTCATACTTGGCCATATTATTGGTGCGTTTAAAATTCAATCTATATGCATGGCCTTTTGAGTAATTATTTTCCAAATTATATATCCACACTCCTGCTTCTGCTCCTAACCTATTGACTGACCCATCAAATTATAGATGCCATAATATCTCATGATATATATATATACACTATCTGGTGCAACAATCTTTTCATCATTTATAGCAATTTGACCGTCTTATTCATTGAACAGTTCTGTAGTCTGGTTAGTTTCATTTTGTGTAGAAACTGCAATTTCTTTTGGTTCTGTATTAGTACTGTCTAAAAAAAATTCTTGTGTTTGATCAGCATTATACATGATAAAAGAATCTATATATGAGTGTATGGAGTAGATGGGAAATTTTTTAGGCCGATCATGGCTACTTACCATAAATTTCATTAAGGTTTCACTATATAGTTTCTTAGGTTGTCCAAAAATAGAGATTGTTGCATATGACATATCTAGTTGTAAGGATCCCTGCAGTTTGGCTCCCCATGATCTGGATAGCGACATGCCATACATTGGTGGGATGTCAGCAACTACAATATTCATAAGGATGCTTTTGGCAGGACATTGGACTAAAGTGACACACAGGTCTTTGAGCAACCCTAGACACTGTGCCTGATTAGAGTCAAATGAGAATAAGTCTTTTTAAGGCCTTGTAATGTCTAGGTTTAATTTCTCCATCACTGATTTGGGCATTAAGTTGTGAGAGGCCCCAGAATCCAACATTGCATTGTTTAGAATTTTTTCATGGATACTAAGGCTGAGGTAAAAAGGTGGAACTCCTCCTTCTAATGGTTTTCCATTAACATCTGGACCAAATATGAGTTCTGGTTGGTCATCAAACAAATTGACTGAATCCTCATTTTCAACAATTTATAAGGTCTGGTTTATCTATGATTTGTAAGTTTCATTATTGATTAGTTCTGTTAAAGGAACTGAAATCTTTAGCTATGCTATCTCTTCTCCCAGATTGAATGGCAAAGAGACTTTTTCTATTTGAAGGTTTTGAATTTTTGCAGCAGGGATTTGAGTAGGCTTGTCTGCTTTTCCTTTATTGGGGATCTCCTTATGTGGATTTTCAAATCTGATGTTTTGAGCTTTGTCCACTGGTTCCTTGGGTAGAATTAAAGTGGATGGTGGATTAGCAGAAGGTTGATCAGAGGTTATGTCTACAATTGTGGGGCTAGAAGGTTTTGTGTTTTCCCTGGGGAGAATTTGGAGGATTTTTGAAACAGGGGCTTCTTTTATTTTTTTGGGTTGATTTTGTACTGTTTTCTTAGTTTGGTCAGCGACATCGACATTCTTTTTTCTTCTTAGATTATGTTGTTTATGAACTTCAAAGATGGCAAAATCATATCCCTGTTTGTAATCAAATGATTCCCCAAACTGTATTTGTAATTGCTGCAACATATACAGTTCCTACTCATCTTGGGTAAGAAAAATAGTGTCCTCATCACTTATTCCCATTAGCTTAATTTGTGTATCTTATTATGGATATGGATGGGATGTCTCTACATAATTTTCTTGAAAATGAGGCCTAATGTTCTAATCTGGTCCATTTTTCCCAATGTTTTGGTTTTTTCTAAAATTTGGGTTTCTAACTAGAGGTGCTTGTTGGTTATCCCATTGAGGTTTCCTTTCTATGTTCTCTATTCTATCCATTAGTCTTTCCATACTTTTGGCTAAACTATCCATTTTAATGTCATATGGTGAAGCTTAATCCTTAACAATTCCTCTCCTTTCATTTCTAACTCTAGCTCTTTTAGCTAACAAATTAGCTTCTACACTAACAACTAAACTTTTCATTTCTTCTAATGTTGGGGGATTTCTTTCCCTAAGTTGGTATGCCATATCTGTGTCAAAACCATCAAGGAACTCTATCAATGCTAATTTAGGTGGGGGTCTAAGGTTAACTGGGATTATGTTATATATATTATTGAATCTAGTGCAGTAATCTTGAACAGTTTCATTAAGTCCTCTTCTAATATTCTCATATTCTGAAAAGATTTGTAAGGGATTCTTTTTCTTTTCCCACCTATCAATAAACAACCTTTGGAAATTTGCTAGGTCTGCAATGTGGTTGGCAAGAAAGGCTTTAAACCACTTCTTGACATCACTAGTCAAAGTTTGGGCAAAGAGTCTCATCTGGACATTTGCTTCATCAATTTCATGTAGTTCAAAAAAGTCAGACATCTTGTTTACATGATGTTGGGCAATGTAATGACCAGTAGCATAAAACAGGAAAATCTTACTCTGATAATCTACAGGAACAGCTTGAAGTTGGGTTGGTAAAAAGAGAGGAACATATCTGTTGGCCATTGTTGTAAGCTGGGAGGGGCTGAGATGTGGGGTTGAGGTATTGGGAGATGATGTAGTAGTAGATGAAGAACCAGGACTGGTAGATGGTGAATGAGTAATGATAGGTTGGTGAGGGAGTGTAGGTATAAATGGTGGTGAAGAATGGACTTCAGAAGGTATTATTGTTGAAGTTGAAGGGAACAATGGTGAACTCAAAGTAATGGACAACTGTTCAGAAAGCTTAGGGGGAGTGACAGTATTAATGGATGATTGTGGAGATTTCATATTGTATTCATCAATTGATTTGTTGGCCTGTTGTACACTAAGGTCTGCAATAAAATCAGGATCTAGAACAGTCTCATTGATTGCATTTTTATATTTTGTTCTAAATAATGAATGTTCAAATCGCACATCAAAGGGAATTTCTTATAAAAATAACCACTCATCATGACATGAACTAGCTTTAACTAATGTTATCTAGCTAACTGAACTTTCTCCTTTTTTAGATTTTCTTGAAATTAGGTTAGGATTATCAACTACTGGGGTAGGGTTTGGATCTGGATTAGCCCTAGTAAAATGAGTCTTCCTAGAAGCCAGAATTTCAAAAATTTTAATTGTTTTTGTGAGATTTTCCAAAATAACTTCTAACAAATAACTTAAAGAGGCTCAAAATGTAGATTTAGGTTTTTCTTAAAGCTTTATTAGGACTGAGGATTCGTTGTTTCCCAGTATGGTCGCCACTATGTTATCACTCAGAATTTTCTCTAGAAGTTATTAGAAGAAAGAAAATGACCAAGGTAACCACAAACCAACTTTGGAGCATAGGCTCTAGCCAACCTATGGCTCAGAGAGGGCTCTCTCGATATGATTTAGCTTTTTTTGCTGGGATTTCAGGATAGTTATGAATGTTCAGGGGGGTTTTTTTATTTGTATTGAAGATTGGATGGTGGAATCCTTGAAACAGATGGATAGAATGATGTCTTCAGACCATTGGGCTATGGAGTCAACAAAAGGGCAGCAGAACTGGATTAACTCACTAAAGGGAATGTTCAAAGGGAAAGCTAGTAGAGTAAAGTGCAGGTCTTTGGGAACAGGAGGGTGAAATTGTTTTAATCGAGGTGAGAGAGAAATTAAGAATTCTAAGGCCGAGATATAAACGAGGAATAGAGGGTAATCGAAAGCAAAGGGCACTTAAGAATCCTTTGATATGGATTAGCAAGAAACAACCCAAACTAAGGAGCAATTAAGAATTCCTTAACTTAGATATTAGTAGAAAACATTCAAATGCATAACTGTTAAAACAAAGTGTAATTAAACAAATTCTGAGATATTTCTCTAGTTATAGCATTTAGATATAGAAATACATTAAAGATTGTGGAAAAAATTTATGAAAAATAACAACAACATGAGAAAATACTTGTCTGCACTTCGCTCAACACACGAACCTGTGAAATATCTTGTCTTTATTCATCAATCCAGCTTGATGGCTCAGTTAATGATACAATAGCTTTATAGTCTTTTGATCAAGAAGTCTATAGAAATGTCTAAGAATCCAGCCTACATACTTCGAATTGTGAAGTATTTATACAAAAATTATTACAAAATATCTCAAACTGACTTGAACTTTAATCTAGAAAACACAGATATCTTCTTGCATGAAGATAGAGACAGCTATTGAACTGCTTTCATGTTGTCCCATTTATTTTGGTACTGTTGGCCTTTATGGTTTGGTTTTTAGCCCTTTATGCTATTTGCTGTTTGAAATTTCACGCTGGAGGTTTTAGTCACTTGAGGCTTTTTCCTAATACTCTTTGACACTGATACTCTTTGACCCTACTGACCTATATTTATCTTTTCACCTGGTTGTCTTTCTTTCACCTTTTTACTGCAACTTTTTTACAGTAAATCAATCAATTTTTCCCACCATTCAGCATCAAGTAATTTTATTTTCAACATCCTTCTATATATTTCATCTACCTCGATGTACTTAGCAAAAGTAGGCTTAGTGATGAATAAGTGGTTTACCTCATGTTGGAGGAAAAACAAGTTTTCAAACGTTTGGTAAAGAACCTTGCCTATTGGCAATGCCTTTATTAATGATGTACTGGCTTGTTCTTTAACTAGATCTCTGATTTTGTTGTTGTAATACTGTTATGTCATGAACTTGCCATTTATGACCAAGGGACTAGGTAACCCTTTCTCTCTCAAAATTTGAAACTTGGCCATAAATCTATCAACTGCTACCTGCATATTTTGACACTTGTCCTCCAAGTTTAACATTAAGTTTCTCTTCGAAAGGACCTTTCTTACCTCCAAAATGGTTTTTGTCTTGTCTTCTATTTCCAATTCCTAAAGTTCATACTTGTTTTCACTGTTGAGGAAGTGGATAAGTCTAGTTGCATCTTCAGGCATGTCTCCTAATTATTCCTTGACTCATTGGATAGCTCCTATAGTTATCTTTATTAGATCTATCTGTTAAAAAATTACTTGAATGGATGGCCAAATATCATTGGCAGAGTCAATGGCATTGACACATAATAGTTCCTTGGCTTGCCTAAGGGGTTCCTTTAGTGTTAGATCTTTCTCCATGGCCTTTCACCTTTCATTCATTCTGGCTGCTTTCTGCACTTATTCCTTGTGCATGATCTTGTCAAGATTGTAATATGTTTCCAAGCTTGTGACATTTTCCTTCAGCTTATTCATCTTTGTAGCTTGTATGGACATTTCCTCCATGGCTCTGACCAACTTTGCTACTTCTTCACCTGATGCACCTACTGCTGATGTAGACTCTGTTGAAACTAGTTGTGTTGTAGGCATAGGAGATATGGGAGCCAATGAGGCTGCCAATGTGGAAGGGACTATTGTTGAGACTGTCGGGATGACATTTGTAGTTGTAGTGGCAATATCACTTTGCTTTAATTAGATTAAAGTGTCCAATTCCTTCTCTGTCTCCCTTAATTGATCATTTAGTTTCAGGACTAAGTCCATCAATTCTTCATGTCTAGTCTAGTTCTCCAAAACTTCCAGTGTTTGGGGATGCTTCAGATGAGGTATCTTCAATTGTTTTTTAAGTGTTTCAATGTCATCATTATTTTTCTTAATCAGTTACTTAGTGGTTTTAATGTCTTTGGGATCATGTCCCAATTCAATCACTAGGTCTTCCAAAGACTTAATTCTGGTGTCTTTGGCTTGTAAGGAGGCCTTCTCTAACTGATATTGAGCTGAGATATTGCTTAATAAATTTTGCAACTGATGAGAAACTATGGATTTACCTATGAGGGTGGAGTAAATCATCTCCTCGGACTATTTGTGCAATTTGATTTGGTCAATGGTATGAATATCCCTTGCCAATACCTCAAACTCAACCTTTTTGTAGTCTACTGATGTCCTTGGTTGTTGTGCAGTTGGTTTTATGAAGGACATCTACAGTTTTCTCTCTTTGATGTCGAAAGTTGACATCAACATGGTATGATTGGTAGGTGTGAGTTTGAGATACTAAGCATAAGTTTGGGCCTTCAATTTCTCATTTCTCATCTTGATCTATTTATTTCTATCTTTTATATCCTTATCCTTATCAGCAGGCCTACTGAATGAGGATACTTCTACATTTAGCTACCTTTCCAAAATCTAGGTCTCTGATGTGGATGGTCCCTGTGTTTCCTTAGATGGATTTATGCCTTTACATCTGTCCAGCTCAGTATCAATTATTTCTACTGAGCCTTCTGTGTCTTCCTCCTCTGAAACAGGATGTAGCCTAGGACTTTTGCTCTGATTGGTCTCATATTGTATATTTGATGTGCCCATTCCTGAAATTGAGGGTTCCTCTCTAGTTCTTTTGGGGTTCTTTTCCTCATTATGTGGAGTCTGCATGATAGGAGGGGTGCTCATGGTTCTTTCTAGTTGTTCATGTACCTGTAGAAACGAGCTCTCATCAAGTTGTCTTTCTAAGCTAATCAAGGTATTCTCTATATCTACCTTTGTGCTATCCCTGTCTACAAGAGTTTTTTCCACCCATTCATACTGATTTGCATATCTTTCAATCTCTGGAATGGGATGATGAATGTAAGGCCCTAATTTTACCTTTTGTCTAAGTTTAGTCATAAACCCCTGGGGGTCATATCTCCACATGAAACTATTTTGGAACTTCATTTTTTGTAGAATTTTATCTGCTTCCTGCCCTACTTTTCTAGAATTGCAAATGAAGGGGCCTAACTGGTTTTTTACTTTGAATTGAGATATTTTCCTTGCTGAGACAAAATTTATCTCGTCAGAGTTCATTATCTGTCTATAGTACTCTAGATAAAATAACCTCATGGGGATGTATTTAGGCAATTTATATGGTGCAAGCTAGCAACCATAGATTCTTATCTCTGTGTGATTTTGGCAAAGAGACCAATCTCCCACTTTGCTTATTTTAGACAACTGAGGCGCCCTTTTGATCTATTGACTTATTTTGGGTGGAAGGCTTCCTGTCAGCATGGTCATGATTGGATGAACAAAAGAATCAATGAAATCTGTATAAGTATATGGTGATTGAAACTCATGGAACAGTGGGGTCCAAAATATGTTAGACCTGGGTTTTCCTCTAGTATCTAGCTTTTGAAGAGTGAAAGGAAATCTAGTTGGCTGACAGTATAGGAACATATGAGTATTTAAATACTCTCTCATTGTGCATTTTGGTGAACTGTTCATGCATTCTTTCAGCTATGAACTGGGCATAATTATATACAGCAATAAGAGGCTTTCCTGGGATGTAAATGGACATGAAGGCCAGGATAAACTCATTAATAAATTCTGTTGAGTTGTGTTACATTCTTTCCACGACTAACCTACGTAGTGAACTGGGGGGTTAAAGGGGGGCGGGTAGCCCCCTCTACAGGGTCCGGGGCAGCGCCCCAGGAAAAAAAAAATTTGGACCCTATATTAGGTTGGGCGAACCTACCTATGGTTTTTGGTCCATGGTTTTGGACGCGATGGTTTTCAGACCATGGTATTGGATGCTTTGGCATGTATAAATATGTATTGTAACATTGAAAGTAACATAATGAAAAATCAAGCTGGAAGTCCCGGTTTTGGGATCCAGTGGGAAATCTCTGTGTATATGTGTTCTATGTGTTATGCTCTCGCATTTTTATTTTTCTTGTGATTTAGAATTCATATGTAGGTAATTTCTATACAGGGTTAAAACCTACATTTGGTATCAAAGTTGTTTTGGCTTCAAGGGGACGCCTTTGTTGCTAAGGGGTTTCGCTCGGGCCTGTGGTAGACCCTGTTCAGTGGGAGATCTGCGAGATCGATTCTGGTGGTGAAAGAAGATGGCGAGCAGCGGGAAGATAGAGATTGAGAAGTTCAATGGTCAGAGTTTTGAGTTGTGGAAACTCAAGATGGAGGATCTGTTGGTGGATAAAGATCAGTGGATCGCGGTAGATCCGGGTACTAAACCAACGGGAGTGACTAATGAAGAATGGAAGAAGTTGGATCGGAATGCAAAGAGCACAATACAATTGTGTGTCTCAGATTCAGTATTGCTGAATGTATCAGGGGAAGCTACGATGAAGGCTCTGTGGGACAAGTTAGGGACTTTGTACCAATCTAAGTCTCTTGTGAATAAACTGTTCCTACGGAAAAAGCTGTATAACTTGAGGATGCAAGATGGAGACTCGGTGACAGAGCATTTGAATGCGTTTAATACTGTGGTAAGTTAGTTATCATCTATTGATATTAAAATTTCAGATGAAGATAAGTGCATCAGTTTGTTGTGTTCTCTGCTAGATTCGTGGGATAGTCTGGTTATTGCAATAGGTAGCAATGTAACTGCTTTGCAGTTTGATGAAATAGTCTCAACCTTGCTGACGGAGGAGATGATACGGAAAAATATGGACAACCAGAGTGGTGATGCCTTGTCTGTACGAGGATGGTCCTAGAACAGAAACAAAAATAAGTCATCGAGTGGGAGATCTAAATCTAGAGGCAGATCTAAATCTCCAGGAAAGACTACAAAGGTGGTGTGCTGGAAATCCGGAAAGGAAGGGCACTTCAAAAGGGATTGTAAATCTAAAGCTCCTGATAAAGGAAAGGGATCTGATGATGCTCTTTCTGCAGAGGTGAAAACCACCTCAGATGAAGGTAGGGATGTGTACTTGGCTTCTTCAAGTACACATGTAGATCATGACATGAGGCATGGTTGATTGACTCAGGTGCATCCTTTCACTTCACTCCCCATAGAGAGTGGTTCTGCGAGTATGAGAAATATGATGGTGGTGATGTCTTCTTAGGAGATGATAGGAAGGCTAGAATCATTGGTCGCGGAAAAGTAAAGTTGAAGTTGCAAGGGGGAAGGGTTAGAACCCTTCTGGGTGTTCTGCATATTCCTGCGTTGGCCAGAAATCTGATTTTTGTAAGCAAGTTGGATGATGCAGGTGTAAAGACAATGTTCGAAAAGGATACCTGCAAGATGGTTCGAGGAGGATTGGTATTGATGCGGGGAGTTTGGATTGGAAGTCTGTACAAGCTGCAAGGTAGCACTGTTGTTGACGGGTGCAATAGTTCTATGGTTCCTGAAAATGGAGTAGAAAATCTAGTGGTCTCTGGAGAGAAGACCATGTTGTGGCATCAAAGGCTTGGACATATTGGAGAGAAGGGCCTTCGAATACTTCATGGTGAAGGTATGGTAAAAGGTATGAGTAATAGCTCTCTGGATTTTGATTTCTGTGAAAATTGTGTATATGGGAAGCAGAATCGGGTGAGTTTCCCCTCTGGTGGTAAGAGGACGAAACAAATATTAGAGCTTGTGCACAGTGATGTGTTTGGACCTGTGAAAGTTCCATCACTGGGTAAGTCTGTGTACTATGTATCATTTATAGATGACTTCTCAAGGAATACATGGATATATTTCCTTAAGAAGAAATCTGAAGTCTTTGACAGGTTTAAAGAATTTAAGGCTCCGGTGGAAAATCAGACAGAGAAGAAGATAAAGGTGCTGAGGACAGATAATGGTGGAGAATTTTGCAGCAAGGAATTTGAAGAATTTTGTAAGAAGTGTGGTATAGCAGGGCAGAAGACTACTCCATATACACCTCAGCAAAATGGAGTCACAGAAAGAATGAACAAGACGTTGATGGAAAGGGCAAGAAGCATGCTCAGTGGTGTCAGGTTAGGACAGGAATTCTGGGCAGAGGTGGTGGATACTGCATGTTACCTGGTCAACAGGTCACCTTCATCA
>APFE031248701.1:331128-370828 GCA_000404065.3 Pinus taeda
ATTAGGTTGGGCGAACCTACCTATGGTTTTCAGTCCATGGTTTTGGACGCGATGGTTTTCAGTCCATGGTATTGGATGCTTCGGCATGTATAAATATGTATTGTAACATTAAAAGGAACATAATGAAAAAACAAGCTGGTAGTCCCGATTTTGGGATCCAGTGGGAAATCTCTGTGTATATGTGTTCTATGTGTTATTCTCTCGCATTTTTATTTTTCTTGTGATTTAGAATTCGTATGCAGGTAATTTCTGTACAGGGTTAAAACCTACATATTCATCAGTGGTGCAACCTAGAATACATGATATCATGGTAATGATTTGTTTTCCCCTTTCATAGAACATGGTAGAAACATATGGGGGGGATTTTAGGAATGTGCTTCTCTTCTACAATGAAATCTTGAAATAATTGGGCCAGTCTAGAGGGACTTAACTTGGTGTATTGGTCTAACAAATCTCTAATTGAGAGAGGGGTTAGGTTTGCCCTAGTTGGAGTTGCAGCATCTCATTGATTAACTCAGTTGTGATGGTAAACATGACTTCCTGGTTAGAGGACATTACAGCTCTCTGGCTGGGTAGGTAACAGGCATGGCACATGTGGACAATTTCTAGAAAAACATGTAGTTGGGGAAATTGGTATTTGGGAAATTGGATTCCCAAAGACCAATGTCATCAGAATGGTTCAGGTATCTGTGCTTACTCAAACAATGAAGTTTTAGGAGGACCTCATATGCACTAGCATCTCTAATTTGGAAATCCCTGTCCATTAGGGGAAGGTGGTCTAGATCTAGATGGGGAGTTGTGATGGGTTGGACATCCATGGCGATAGCAACAACCATAATTCAGTTCTTGTGGTTTTGAATTTGACTATGTATGGTTGTATCATAGGTTTTTGATGAAAATTGGTTGTTTGGAGAAGGGTCTAGTTATGTGGTCTGAATTCAAAGTAATTCCATTTAATTTTACTTAATTTAAAATACCTTTAAGTACAAAATGTTTTCAAATTTGACGGGTCACTTATAATTTGTTCACAAATACCTGGAGTTTAGGTGAATTGACTCTAATTGGTGTTTTGGATGATGGCAGAAGGTTGAATGGGATCTGAGAGCTTTGTAGGTGGTCTCCGCAACTTCTTTGAGGACTGGAATGGGGTTAACTAGTTGTTTTCAGGTTTGTAGGCATCGGACTAGTTTGTAGAGGTTCTTAAAGGAAATGAGTGAAAAAAGACGAAAAAGGGCTTCCCGACCTTTTTATGGAGCAACGGTCGCTTTTTGGCAGCAAATTTTATGAATGAACAATGGGCGTTTTATTGATTTGAGCGAGGAGGCAATTTCCCATGCCACTGCACTGCTTATGGGGGTCGGGTGGTATTTGGGAGAGATCACCCAATCTACTCCAGCAATTGACACATAGCAGTCGAGGAGCCAAGGAAAACCACTTTATCAAGCGAGTAACGATAGCCCATCAGGTGCGACCAATATGGCTATGGACCATTGGATGATGGGGATGGTGACCAAACTGCAATTGGGTGAGGGAAGTGCACGTGTGATAAAAGCATGGGCTCCGGGGGGCCTAGTGCTTTAAACTTTGGCAGTATGGGATTAATTAAGATTTAATCACGGATTTAATTGATTGGGCGAGGTTTAATAATGAGGTTTATCTGTTTTGTCAGGATAAAGGATAGATAGTATAGTTTATATTAAAACTAAGGGTTGGGGGTATTTATTTATGGGATTTAATCAATATACGGGAAAAGGTATATGGGGGTTTATATAATTACATAAAAAAATTAATATGAAATGTGATGGGCGGAGTGGATATACCCCTAAGTAAAAAGGTAATGTTTGTGCATACACTTTATACTTAGGATAAAATGTTTTTCATGGGTTTTTCGAATGGAAAGGGATTTAATCATGGAGTTGCTTTACTTTTCCTAGGAAAATGAAGTTTAACCTTAGGAAAAGTGGTTTTATTAGGGTAATGAGTGGAGAGGAATTTCATGAAAGTGATTCTAACACTTGATGTCCATAAGTCATTAAGCCGAGGGTCTGATCCCACCAAACGTCAGAGAAATACTTTGAGCCTCTTTCACTTGAATGATTTAAAGTGTTAGAACCTATTAGTGGATAGGAAAATAGTAAGTAAGGGGAAAAATGAATGAGGGGGAGTTAACATATTAACTTGCAAACCTTTTTTTTTGCTTCCATAGCTCATCATACATATAGAAATATGTGTCTAAGCATGATGCATGTGTTTGATCCAACCAATTTTATACTTCAGCAACCTTTCTTCTACTTACCCATTACTTACCCTAACATTTTTTCTTCATTTTATGTGGGTGCATTCAGACTAGCAAACCCTTGTCAACAATTTTTCTTTTTGGAAATAAATCTATCTAATTCTAACCTTATATCATCTAAGGGCTCAGATTAAACTGATGAGCTCCTTTTATTTTCTCTACCTATCTAATGATCTGCCAAGATTAAATTGTTTGGTCAGATTTTATTCTAAAAATATAAACATAAAATTCAAAGCATGAAATAACCAAGATTAAATAGATTGATTACCATGGACAATGGCATGAATAACAAGCTACACACAATCATTATTATGCATAAAACTAAATAGTAGTGGCATTTAGACTTGCACACTTTCATGGACTCCTTCTGTTTTTTTTTTTGTTGGGTGGGGGGTCATTTATTTTCATTTTTCGGCCTTCTCTTTTTATTTTCGTCCCTTGATATTTATTTTAGGACATACCCTCTTTACATTTTTTATTTTTTTAAAATGGAAAACATTTTCAGAAAGAAAAATGTATGTACAATATTACAAGGCTTAACTTTAGTCATTCAAAATTATGACTCCTATTGGTATATGAACCTAACATTAATCATATATTGGTGGTTTCAATAATCAACATGAACGTCAAATGAAACAAAATAAGAACTACTGAAAACATTATCACATAAATTTTCATATGTAGGGGATGATCAAGATACTGAATCACTTGATTGAAAAGGGTCTTGATGAATTGATTGTCGATGTGCACATAACGTGGATTCTTGTTGATTACATGTCATAAATGTATCTTATTCAAAATCATTTTATTCACAAACTTCATTAGTACTATGATCAAGGAATTTAAATAGCGATAAACCAAATTCAACATTGGTCATTAAATTGTGAGATACTTCAGGACATACATGTACTTCTTGATTTATAATAGAATGATTTCCCTAGTAATCAAAACTCGAGATTATCATGTCTTGTTCAGTAAAAAATTTAGTTTGTAAAGTAAGAGAGGACAAACATGTTTCTTTAGAGTCATCAAATTTATCCTACCAACTTACAACTTCAGATTCTTCATGACTGAAATAATTTTTTCTTTCTTGAAAACCTAAGTCATAGTTATCATCATGTCCATTCAAATCGCAACAATCTTTACTAAGTGATTTAGAGGGATACATACTTGTATAATGTTCATGAATGATTACATGAAAATCCTTCAAAGAAATGATACCAGAAGGAAGTGCCTAGTACCAATGTCGAGTGTCTCCTTCTAGGGAGAACATGAACAACTTCATTTGAATTCCTTCATGATAAACTCCAATGTCCTGTATATATTCATGGAAATCAGTCAAATGTTAAGTAGGGCCGTCATCACCATCTTCTAAAATCCAAGGGAGATAGTTGTCCCATACGTCTATATCAAACATCCCATTGGGAAAACCACATATGTTAGAAAAATCAAGAGGAGAAAATCATGAATATACCAAATAATCCCAAGAAAAAACCTTTTAAACAATATGAACAATACAAATAAATTAAGGAGTTTCTCGATGAAATATTAGACAAAGAAATATTTTCTTGAAACTTCCAAAGTGTGTTTGGTTGTGCTCCCATTCACCGACAGGCCGCAGACTTAATTGTTTATCGTTTACCAAAGAAATGAAATCTTTACACTTTGATTCTAGTAAATTTCACCATAAAAAATGTTGTCTCTTGGATTGTTTGTGGTGACAAGAAACAACACCAAATGCATCCAATGAGGATCTATATAGCTATAAAATAATCTATTATAGCTATATTGGATACAGAGAATAAATATAGCTAGATTATATATAAAATAATATTTGAATAAAATAGAGGCGGTAAGGCTTACAATATGTGAAACTTATTAAATAAATAAATCATTAATAATGAAAAATGAAAATTTCAAATATACGTCACTATCCATACATAACATGATGGTTAGAAATGAAATTAAAATGAAAATAACAACAAAAGAGGAATAGGAAATGTTATAGCGAATGTGTGTGTGTGTGTGTGTGTGTGTGTGTGTGTGTGTGTGTGTGTGTGTGTCGAATTGAAATGTGTAGTAAAATCAAGTGATATCATGTATCTATATCATTTCAATTAGAAACAAATAAATTAAAATGTTGACTTAAATCTTTCTAAATAGTATATATTTAAGAAATATTAAATCAATAATATATATGAAAGATTAACAATGTAATCATGTTAATCATGTCATATCATCATTAATCGTTCATGTATGCCACTAAAAGGAGATAAAGTAAAAGAACAACCAAAGAAAAATGAAAAATAAAACAATAACTGGTATGTATTTATATTCAAATTAAACATGTAAGGAAATCATAGATATTGTGTATTAGAATGAATTCTACCTGCAACATGTCACTCAAATTATTATTTAAACCCTCCAAACAATATATATTTAAGAAGTATTAAATCAAATGTGTATGAAATGTTACCTATATCATCATGTCAAATCAATAATATTTTAGGTTTACCGGTAAATATAAATATAAAATAAGCAAAAACACATAACAAAAAAACAATGAATCATAATAACATATATTAAAATCTCATATTCATAATGAAGTAGACCACTACAACATGCATGCTATGCCTTTAAAACAATAAGGTTTCACATGCAAATCCTACCATCCCATGATATAATGATCTAAAGATCTAAAGATAAACCTAATTTCGTAACTTCTACTCCTTTTATTTCCTAGAAACTTAGTTTTCTAGCATTCCCCTTATACAACTAATTTTTCAATCTTACAATGCTTTTACTCTTAATCCTTCTTTGGTTTTTTGTCACTTTTTAATTTCCTCTCTATTATATTTTTCCATTATTCACTTAATTTACTTAATCCATATTTAATCAACCTCTTTGGCTCATAAAAAAAGAGGGTTAATTTCATAAAATTTACATAATGATTTCAACATAGAATAAAACAAATTTATTTCCTTACCTCATTTTCTTACCTGGCTACATTGTCACTTTCTTGAATTACTCTTGGAAGAAAAATTCTAAGAAGATATATACACTTTATGTACCTCCCTTTATGATAATTAGGTTATTTTTTATTTGAGAGTAAAAATTTATTTTAACATAAGTAAAATTATATTGAATTTATGCTTATGTTAAAGTTGTATATTAAATTAATTAATATATGTTAAAATCCTGGAAAAGTGGAGAACCTTAGAAGAAATGGGTATATGTTTAGTGTTTAAATTTAATATAAGTTATTTTCCAATTTTATCAAACCAATTGAAAAGAGAGAAAAATTCAAAGAATAAAGATGGATGATTAAATTTAGTATCGGGTGGAGAGCCATTAGGGAGTTAAAATGTGATTTTGGAGTTTGATATATCCAAGAGTTCAAAATTAATGAGATTAATGATAGTAAAACACATCGTGTAGAAATATTTATTTGTATTAATTCTTGTTTTGAATCCCAATAGTATTTAACATATGTGAACGAATTAAAACAAGGAAATAGTCATATCCCTAGCTCAAGTGATTGATTATTACCATTAAATAAAAACAATTTTGTCTTAAAATAGAATTCACTCTTAGGTAATATTTAAGAATTTACCTCGGTGTATTTACTTTTATCCCCATCACCTTATTATGTTCTTTATGGATCATGTTATTTTATTTCTTTAAATTAGAATACCATTAGTGTTATTTTAGGATTACGTATAAGTATTATGATATATATAAGTATATTTAGATACATAGGCTTATATATGGTGTATAATAAGTTAAAGGTAGATGATGTTATGACTAAGCACACTTTGTGAGGGGAGAATGATTTTGATTAAACTTCAAAAAATTAAGGTAAGATTTAAATGTAAGAGTTAGGTTAGGATAGAGAAAATGAGTTTTGAGACACAAAACAATACTAACAGTAACAAGATAATGACTCATGTGAGGTAGAATTTATAGAGGAAGCCCAATTTTTAAAGAGGGTCAGATTGGGCTACAAAATATTGTAGAAATTCCTTGTAGACTCAAAATAAATATTGTAATATGCTAAAATAATTGACTTGAATCTACTCTACTCATCAACGAAAACAATAAACGATCGATAAAATCACGAAGCATATAAGAGAAAGAATTCAATCACACATAACACAATGATTTTCTAGGGAAATCCACAATTAAAAACCCTTGTTATTTGTATATTACATTAATAAGAAAATATGACAAGATTACAATGCTTTGCTCAAGCCTGAGCAACCTCTGCACTATCTCTATCTATCTCACTGCTTCCCATACAAGCTCAAGCCAATACTTAGCCAATTATGTTTCCTTCCAAGCTCTTATTTCCTTGTATTGTTCCCTTGGGAATTAGCCCATATTTAATTGGGAAATACCACAATTATGAATTGCAGAAATCCTCATAGGCCTTCGTCTAAATTCATGCACCACCTATACAATTCAGATGATTATACAACTAATAGTACATGGTCCCTGAACTCCAATATCAAATGGGTATTTCTCTGATTTGACATGCATGAGTAAGTTATGATTGAATCTTTAGTTTACTGATTAGTGTTGGTTACAATCCACTACTACAAGTTACACCCCATTACCGTAGGTTACACCCCACTACAATAAGTCACACCCCACAGCAGTAAGTTACACCCCACTACAGTGAGTCACACCCCACTACAATAAATCACACCCCTCTGCAGTAAGTTACACCCCACTACAATGAGTCACACCCCACTATAGTAAGTTACACCCAACTAATGTTGGTTACACCCTACTGCTTCTGATCTCCCACTAATCTCTCCATTAGTTGGAACTAGTTTAATTTAATTTAACTCAATTAGACTGAATTAAATAATTACAACTCAAAATAAACTCAATTGGTGCTCCTAATTGCAAGAGACACTCTACATGACTCTAGATAGACCATCAACGTGTATTAACTAAGCTAACTAAGTAAAATTAACTTAGTTAACTATTACAAGTTGTCATGATATATGGAATTATAATTTAGTTCCTAATTTAATTCAAGGACAAATTAAATTAGAATTTTCTAGTTGCATTTTCAACACTCCCTTTCAACAGGAAAGGGATTATCAGTTACCTTGATCCTACCTCTATGAAACTCGAATTTTCATCTTAACAATTCCTTTTTCAAAATATTTGCATCCTTCTCCTCTTTAAGAATCTACTCCAACATGACTCACCTTTGCACACAATCTCGTAGATGGTGATACCAGATGTCGATATACTTGGGCCGATCATGAAAAAATGGATTCTCGGAGGGTTTGATACAACTCTGATTGTCACAGTAAATCATTGTAGGATCCATTTGTTGGCCAAATAACCCAACAAGGTTCTTCCTCATCCATATAGCCTCACAAGTTGCTTAACTAGCATCCATGTACTTTTCTTCTGTTGAACCGAGTGCAACTGATCTCTACTTCATGTTGTACTAAGAAACCACTACTAACCCAATACTGAAGATTCCCCTTGATGTGATCTTCTTCTCAAATGGACTCCCTACCCAATATGCATTTGTGAAGCCTTGAAGCTTCACTCCCTCTATTTGTTTCTACCAAAGACCAAACTAAGTGGTGCCTTTGAGGTATCTCAGCTCATGTTTAATTTCATTCCAATAAAGTTTGGTTGGCTTAACCATGGCTTAACTAAGTTTGTTAACTACAAAACACATGCTCGGTCATGTGTTCACCAAATGCATAAGTGAACCCATAATTTGTCTATAAATAGTAGCCTCCACTACTTCACCTAAAGTAGCATCTTCCTTCCTCCAATTTACCTACTAGCGGAGTCTTCATGGGTTTTCTGCTCTCCATGTGGAAATTCTTTAGCATCTCTTTGGCATACTTTCCCTTAGATATAAATTGTTCCCCATCTACTTCCATACCAAGAAATTAATGCATGAGCCCCAAGTCCTTCATCTCGATTTCTCTTGCAAGATCCTCTTTGCAATATTTTATCAACTTCCCATCACCTGTTAGAATAAAATCATCGACATGTTACTATAATAGACAATTTACCTTCAACCACAATGTGGTAAAGGTTCGCATCTTCTTCACTTTTTGTGAAGCCCAACCCTGTGAAATAGCTCCCAATCCTAGTGTACCAAGAATGAGGTGCTTGCTTTAGTCCATACATCACTCGTTTGAGTATGAACACATGTGAATCTTTGTTGAAGGTATCAAATCCTTCTAGTTTCTCAATATACACCTCTTCCTCAATCATACCATTGAGGAATTTTTTCTTCACATCCATCTGATGTATATTCCATCCCATATGTGCTAACAGTGCTAGAACAGATCTAATATAAGAGTACTTTGCTAGCGGGGCAAAGGTCTCATCATAATCAATTCCCTCCACCTAAGAGAATTCGCTGGCCACAAATATGTCCTTATGTTTCTCCACACTCCCATCTGCAGCTTCCTTTACCTCGTAAAGCCATATGGAACTCATCATTGACTTGTCTGCTGGTCCTGGGACCACTTCCCAAAAATGGTTTCTGATAATGGAGTCATACTCCTCAACCATGGAATCAACCCATACTGGTTGTTGTAATTCTTCCTTGAATAAAGATGGCTCAACCTCTACACTCTCACTCATCATATCCATGTAGCCAATGTCCCAACCTAGTGACCCCATCTTCATGCATTGTGATGTGACTGCTCCCATGGTCTCTCTAGAATCATGCATCAATCTTTCAAGCTCTCTGGTGCACTTCCTTCCATCTCTGGAAGTCCTACATTTTTGGGTGCTTCCACTCTCTACTCCTCTACATGTGGCTGCTTCACATCATCTTGAGGTTCCTCCTTTAGAGCTAAAATCTTCTCATCTACATGTAACTGAAGCTCCCTCTCAAGGGAACATTGCATGGTATTCTCTTCATCAAACTTCACATCTCTACAAACCACTTCCATCCTGTTGGATGGCAGGTACACCCGATAGTTGTGAGATGTATCAATGTACCCCACAAATATGCCCAACTCATCTATTGGCTCTAGCTTTTTCCATACATCCTTGGTAACATGACAATAGAATGATGAACCAAATATGTTGAGATGTGCCACATCTAGTTTCTTACCTAAAAAAGCTTCTTTTAGTGTACTCATCCCGAGAATTTGGTGAGGGATTTTGTTCTACAAATAATCAGTTTTGTTGCATGCTTTAGCCCACAAGTGAGACGGTAGGCCTTGATCATGTAACATCACCCATGTATCTCCCACAATACTATGCTCTTCCTTTTAGCCACCTCATTCTGTTGTGGGTTATGAGGTGATATTAAATCTCATCGAATGCCTTCTATTGCACATAAGTTCTTGAATTCATTCAACACATATTCTCCACCAATATCGATTTTGAGAGATTTAACTTTCATACCAGTATATTTCTCAACAAGTTCTTTAAATTCACAAAATTTAGTGAATATCTAATCTTTCTTCTGCATGAAGAAAATCCAAGACTTATGAGAAAAATCATCAACAAGTATTACATAATACATGTGCTTGGTTGTGGAGACTGTCAAGAACGGTCCACACACATCTAAGTAAACTCGATCAAGGAACACTTTTGTTTGACTATATTTATCATGAAATGAAGCTTTGGTGTACTTCCCCATCATACACCCTTTGCATGTGTCTCTCTGCTCTAGTGTACCTTTGGGAATTCCTATAGAAATTTGTTGCATGATCTTCAAAGCTCCGTGGACCAAGTGACCCAATATTTTATGCCATAACTCACTGATGTCTTGGCTCAGTACGTTCCCTACTTTTGTTCTCAAAGCAATGCAGTCTTCTACATCTAATGTGTAGAGGTTCTTCACCCGACCCTGATCCACTTCACCTGTCCTAAGTCTATGTGACAAAGGAAAGTCTTTCCCTTGTTAAATATCACATCGTGGTCATCGTCCTTCAACATGGAAACTGAAACCAAATTCTTCTTCAAACCTGGAGCATACATGAAATATTTAATGTGAGAGGAGAACCCTGAAAGGTAACAATACCAATGTTGGTTACGCTATACCTCCCATCATATCCCATCTCGATGCGCACCTAGAGTTCCTTCCTCCAAGTCACCAAATAACTCTTTGTTTCTGATCATATGTAATGAGGCTCCATTATTCAAGTACCACACACTACCCATCACCGATGTCACCATGCAAGCGATGAGGGTGAATTCCAGCTCAAATTGTGAAGCAATAACTACACCTATCGCTCCTCATGAGGGATCCTTATCGACCTTCTTGTGTGGAAACTTTGTGGCATAGTGTCCCAGTTCATGAGAGTGAAAATATTTAATCTTCGACAAGTCCTTCTTCTTTCCACCCTGTTGTGGCCACCAACAACCCTCCTCTTTACTTGATATTAGCAATAACACCAAGCAAATGGGGACACTTAATAAAAATTCAAACAAACAGTTTTAGGAACATTTTTGTTTTAAATTCTTAAAATGTTATCGCAACAAAGCAATGAAACGTTGCTTTTATGAGCATAATAAACTACGAAGAAACAATGCGAAAATCATCACATCGCATTCACTATGAAACGCTCTTAAAAGAAAAACTTAAGAAATCTCTGACGGCCGATGTGCAACGTCGCATATCGCAACATCGCGTAAAGTAGCACACAATGACTAATTTCTGCGATCTGCGATCTGCGATACTGCGATGATACGATACTGTGATGCCACAATACTATAACACAAATCTACGATCTGCGATCTGTGATCTACGATGAGCGTGAATTTTTCTCGGCGCAGCATTCAAGGAAAGCTGCCCATTAATCAAAATTAAGCACGCGCATTAAAAAAGGAAATTAATAATTGTACGAATGGCTGCTTTTTTGTTTTTCGAAGAGTCAGTTCGCTGTGAATGTCATAATTATGCACACATAAGATCTGAAGCTTTCATGTCAATCTTTATTACTATTACTCTTTTCCTTTGCGCAAACTATAAAACAGGAAATAACATGAAGCAATATTGCAGGAAACATCTAAGGAAAAGGGGAAAGCGCCAATGCTCGGAGAACACAGAAGAGATCTCTTCAGAAACAGATGCTAATGACCGATAGGTCATCTAAAGCTCAGAATCAAAGGCGCACAAAAGTAGCATGATTACAAAAAGACCTGAAACTTAAACGCCAAAAAGCCCGGAATGAAGAACGGAGGCAGTTTTCAATCCAGAGAATTGCTCAGAAAGTAAAGTCTCCTGACTCATCAAGTCATTCGCAAAGACAGAAACCAAAATAGCAAAAGCAGAACCAGTTTGAGGGAAAGTTGAGTTATTACCAAGTATACACCTAGTCAGCGGGTGAGTCTCTAAAATATCTTATAGTTTACCAGAAAGTGGTGCCAGCTCTTGTTACTTCTATTTTTATAGCACACACAAAAGGGGAAGGCAACCAACCGACTCTTCCCAGTCGAATGTTGCGTGCTTACAGCACTACGGAGCAAATACAGAAATAGTTCAGAGTCAGATTTAATTTTTAGAAATAGTTTTCTTTATCAGAAGGACGGTCATTTGAAAACTGGATCCTAAATTTATGTAATCAAGTTAATTAGCTAACAGTATTTAAACCCTTCTCAGGCATTTAGAGAAGGGTCCGGAGATTTGTCAAAAACTCGTCCTCAGAACGTGCACTTTTGCGCCCTCGGAGGTGGTTTTGATGAATGGATGGACCAAGGTTTATTAATGTTTGCATTTGATATCTGCTATTGATGTTGCACTTCTGTACTCTTAGTAGATGTTAGAGCAAGGAGAGATAAATCATTGTTGCTTAAAGCTTACATGTGGAATCAGTCATAAATGGTACTTTTATCTCTTGACTATTCCTTCTTATGTTCTTTAAGTGATTTATAGTTTCAGTTGTTTATATGTCATTGTATGAATGTATGGGTTATCATTTGGAACTTTTGTACGGTGGAGTCATATTGTTTATGTCTGACATATGAATAACTTATTATGCGATATATTGTTCACAACTGTTTTTGCCTAACTTCTTATGCAAAGTGGTTTATCTTTAATGATTTCTATTCTTATGATAGCTGAATGATATTTATTACCAGTTATTGTTCGAAATCTTTTTAGATCGCATAATAGAAGATATACACCCCGGGTTAGTGTAGATTAGATGTGTTGTTTCTCACTAGATTACAATAGCATAGAGTAAAGTTAAAGAATCTGAATTAGATTAGCTTTAAAATACTCTTAAATCAGCATAGTTCAACTCTACACACACACACATACCCCAGATTGGGAAACTAGTCCCGTTATCCCCAGTCGGACCCGCTATACCAAACGGATAAGGAGCTGCCAACCAAGGTCCGGACCGGGTGGGTATCCCCCTTGTTGTCGACCCGATTTTCGAGGCTTCAACACACCCTTACTGGAATTTGATTTGGAATGGGATGACTTTCCCTTCCCTTTCTTTGTCTTTCCATCTAAGGCACAATTATCTTCATCATCTTGCTTAGATTAGGATCCATCTCTAGTGCTCCTCCAAATCTCTTCTTTTACCAAGTCGGACCACAATCGCTCCCACTCTTGTAGCTTCTCCCTCCCACTAACTATGTCTTGGTAACTGTGCCAACCCTTGGGAAGGCCTAGAAGTGTTAGGATCATCATATCATCTTTACCAACTGTAACACCAACACTTCCAAGCTCATCCAAACATTGGGTGAACTTGGTCAAGTACTTCGGTATTGCGTCACCCTTCTCCATATTGATCTTTCTGAGCTTGTCCTTCAGTGCTAGCTTTTCATGTGGTCACTATTGTTTTGAAACAAGTTTGTCAAGGCCTTCCACATTGCAAATGGATTTTCCTTACCGTGGAGGTTCGAGACAATATGATCTCGAACTCCTTCTAGGATAAATTTTCTCGCCTTTTCCACACACTTTCTCCACTCTTCCAGATTTTGAGCATCAATTGTCTTAGGAATATATTTGTCTATGAATTCCATAAGCATGTTGTCTTCCAACATGTCCTCCATCCTTTCCTTCTAAGAAATATAGTTTGAAATACCCTCAAGGGAATATTCACGTATCAATCTATAGAATGACATCCTTCTGGCTTTGAAGTATAATACTGCAAATTCAATTTCTCCTACAAAAGACAAACTTGTATTCTCCTCTTCTATAGTGATTTTAGCTCTGATACCATGTAGAAATTATTTTTATATTCAAATTGTAGATTGTAATATGCTAAAAAAAATGACTTGAATCCACTCTACTCATCAGCATAAAATATAAACGATCGATAACATATCGAAGCATATAAGAGAAAGAATTCAATCATACATAACACAATGATTTTCTAGGGATATCAATAGCTAAAAACCCCAGCTGTCTGTATATTGCATTAATAAAAAAATATGAGAATATTACAACTATTTTCTCAATCTCGAGCAACCTCTACACTATCTCTATCTATATCACTGCTTCCCAGACAAGATCAATCCAATACTTAGCCAATTTTGTTGTCTTCCAAGCTCCTATTTCCTTTCGTTATTCCCTTGGGAATTAGCCCATAGTTAATTGGGAAATTCCATAATTATGAATTGTGAAATCCTCATAGGCCTTCCTCTGATTCAATGCAGCACCTGTACAATTCAGATGATTATACAAATGTTAGTACATTGTCCGAAAACTCCAATCTCAAGTGGGTCTTTCTTTGATCTAACATGCATGATTTAATTATGAGTGAATCTCCAGTTTACTGATCAGTGCTAGTTACACCCCATTACTGTAGATTACACCCCACTATTGTGGGTTACACCCCACTACATTAAGTTACACCCCACTAAAATAATTCACACCCTACTATAGTAAGTCACACCCCACTGCAGTAAGTTACACCCTTCTACAATAAGTCACACCCCACTAAAGTAAGTTACACCCCACTGATGTTGATTATTGTAACAGCCCTAGTTAAAATTCGTGTAAAAAAATATAAGACCATGGTCATGGGACACGTATTCCAAGTTGAATGGTGAGAAATATATCATAGTGGGTGTTAATTTTATTTATTATGCCTAAGGAAATTTGCAAAGGCAATGGCAAGGCAAAATGGCATTTTTGGCACATTTATTTATGACAATAATGGAAATTAGGAGAAAAGGAAGGTCAAAGGCCACAGGTTGCATGTGAGGAGGAAAATGAAGGAAAATAATGGAAATTGAAGAAAATAGATGCCTCATTAATAAAAAGGCTTTTGAGGATCAGTGGGAAGGCTTGGTCAGTGTAACATTTTATCACTTCAGTTTTGGAGCTCTCATTCTATTCTCTCCCTCTCTTACACTTGGACACTTAAAGTTTTCTTGGAGCACTCTTGGAGAGTGTTGTATACTTTATTCTTGGAGAAAGAAGGTAAAGGAAGAGCATGAAAGTGCAAGGAACATCAAGATCAATAGCTACAATGGGTTTTTCTTGCAAGTACCGAGTTGAATGTATGTTTTCCTCACTAGTTTTGGCATGAATGGCATATACATGTGGTTTATTGGTCATGATCTATCATTGGCATGGAGGATTTCCTAGATTGATAATGGATTTGCCTAGCCTTTCCATTTTGGGAATATCCATGGTGTTGTGGGTTCATTTCTTTATTTTTCTAGTTGTTTCTCATGTTTCCTTTAGCTTGGGTTGAGTTACTAGTTCCTGGATGCCTTGTTTGGAAAAGCACTATGGAATCCCTGTAACAACTTGGGTTGAGTTACTAGTCCTGGGAGCCTTAGCTGGGAAAAAAACTCTAGAATCCCTTGGTGAGTAGAGTTACTAGTCCTAGAAGCCTTGGTTGGAAAAACTCTCTGGAAGCCTGGCAGCAACCATGGGTTGAGTTATTAGTCTTGGAAGCCTTGGTTGGAACACACACTCTAAAGCCCTGAAAGGATTGGGTAGAGACCAATCTAGTGATGGTTTGTGATGTCTGACCATGATGTGGAATCATTGTTTGATGGTTTGAGGTGGTTTGGCCTCTAGAAGAATTGGTTAGGTTTTGATGTATTGTTTCATGAGATCCCACATTCATGCTTGGAATATGGCAAGGGGGTGACTAGTTGAAGAGAGATTTGGCTTAGCCATGTCTATGGTCGGGTGGTACGTGGAAATCCCAGACTTGATTTCATTTTTCTTGTGGCAATAAAATATCTTTCCTATGGTATTGATGGGTAAATATGCTTATTGTTATGTGACTTATATGGTTTTTCTATGCTTAACATATTTGATTTTTATATGTTGGTTGTGAATGAGTTTTATGACTGTCATGATGTTTGGATCATTTCATGTTTTTACTTGTAAATGAATGAATAATGTATATATTGCCTAATACATTAAATTGCAGCTAATGTGTTGAGGCATAAATGCTTCTTAGCAATTCTCAGGTAAGTATGAGACCCTTATGCTCAATTTTGAGGTTAATTCTTGTAGCTTTCATGTTTGTGACATGTTTGACGAAATGTCTGTCATGGCTAGTATGGGTCCAGCCTAGTCCTTTTTTATGTTTTTGAAAATGTATCATTGTTATGTTGTGTAATTTAATTTCTAAACCTTTCATTGAGTTCTGGGAACTGACTTGGGCTCTGGACCTGAAAAAGTGGCAGAAATCTCGGATTTGCAGGCATAACACTGGGGGAAAAAGTTTCTAGAAGCTCCATTTCCCTTGTTGTGGGAGCTTTTGGAGCCTCCAAGATGCACCCTTGTCCATATCAAGGGAGTGTCCAGGGGTTTGATAAACTAAAACTTCAGTTGATCTTAGGGGCTAGTTACCTGAGTGGTTGAGATGGCTCCTGGGGGTTCTGTTGCTGATGTGGAAGGTCTGTGTGGTGTGTTTCTGTCGATTCCACTTCCTTAAGGTGACTTAGGAGGTTGGATCCCATTATAGTGCCCTCTCGTTGCATATTTACTCCAATTGGATGGTTACTTGAGTAGATGTGGGATGCGGGTGTTACAAAGTGGTATCAAAGTGGGTTTCCGTTCTCTTTGGGTGATGTCTGGTTTTTGTTCTCTTTGGTTGATATCTGATACCAAAGAGTGGTATCAGAGCATGGTTTCATTCTATTTGGGTGGTGTCTGATTTCCATTATTTTTAGGTGATACCTGATACCAGAGAGTGGTATTAGAGCACGGTTCACCCCTTGAACTGGATGGGCAGTGTGTTGGTCATGCATTCATGTCGGTTGCATATGTGTTCCTTATGCTTGTATTCCATGTGCTTGTTGCATTTGCATGGTGTTGATCATGGTTATAGTGATGTTGTCATGTGAAGGTTGATGGTGTTGTTGTGGAATGTGTCCTCATGAGTGTATGCGTGTATATGCATTTGTTATGCATGTCAGTGTCTATATGTTGTTATGCATGCATTGTCATGGTGAAGTTTTTTGTGCACGAGGTCATTGTATAAAATCAGGTCATCATGATGTTATTAGTATGTTATGATGCTAATGTGTTGGATGAGATAGAGTAGGAGTTGCAAATCATTAGAATGATGTTGTGACATTAGACCTTGGGGTAAGAGCAGATCACCATACATGTATTATACGTTTGGCATGCAAGTATGTTAGTTAATGGATTGTTATATGCATTGGGGTTATATGCATGTTTGTAATTTATTGCTATTATAGTTACATGCATGGTAGGTGCTAGTGAATTAGTGTGGTCATATGCACATGTGTCGAATAGTCATGAATGATAGTAAATTGTTGTTATATGATAGTTAGCTTCATGATTATGCTATATGTTGATTGATGAGCATGTTATATGGTAACTTGTTGTTGTTGTTGTATGTTATTTAACTTGATGATTAGGGTTATTACAATAATATCTTGATGTTATTTGTACCATGCTAAATTGGAATGGCCTATGCAAATGGTTAGGGTTATGACATTCAGGTACGAGTCGAATTATTTGTGACATTGTGTTTTACTAATCTAGACTGGCTATGCATATGTGATTGTTATGCATGAATGCCATTTTTTATAAGCTTATAATGTGAACATGTTAGCTAGTTATTGTCATGGATATCATGACCTTATGTTTGAGTTCATGTGTTGTGAAGCTATATCGTGCTAATCTAGATTGATTTGCATAAAAGATAGCCTCCCTTATGATACATTAAGATATGAGTTTGCTTATATAGTATACTTGGTGCTTCATTGTTTGATTATGTCGTTTATCTATTATTGAATGTTTGATTAATCATGTGATATGAGTGTGTGTCTATAAGACTACATCAAGAAATGATCTTGTTTTAAGATGGTTTTACTCACATATATGTGTTGAGAAAGCTGACATGTACTTGAGTGTAATAGGTGATAGTTGTATCATTATGTCTAATGACTATGAGTTGAATATGGATTATGCCATGATTGCTAGTCTTGTGATTTTTGTCTTTTGTGATTTGTTGTGCTTGACTGTGGCTTTGTTTATGTCTAGTGTATGGCCATACCTCTTTGTCTGTGGTGTCATATTGTAATCGGTTTTCATGGTTTTCTCTTTCTTGCTTCTTGGTATTTCCTTTATGTTTTGAGAGTCTTGGGAATTGGTTAGGAAAATAAGAAAGTTAGTGGAGCTCGGGGAGAGATGAATGAAACCCAACAGGTAGTGTAAGACTCAGATGAAGTCAGTGTGTGTATAAGGGAAGTTGAAGGAAAGAGTATGACAATCGATTGATTTGGTTGGGTCCATTGGGATAAGTGAACGATGGCAGAACTGTCATTAGAAAAGTAATTAGGAAAGGAAAATTAAATGTATTTGAGGCGTCAGATGCCTTGGATATGTTGGGAATCATTGTTCTCAATGTTGTGCATGTTGAGAATAGATAAAGGAATTTTTCTTAAACTTGACCTTGAGATATAGTAATTATGTTGTGATAATGATGGCTTTATGCTAATGTTTATATGCATATATTTATGCATGTACGTTGTTAACTGACAGTGTCATCAATGACCATGATTGTTTTATGTTGATGTTTATATGTATACATGTATGAATGTATGTCGTTGTCTGACAGAGTCACCAAGGATCATTCTTGTTGAGGAATGATTGTTTATGCTGGTGAATGACATGAAGAGGTTCATGGTTTATGATGAGTTAAGTGGAAAGAGTAGACCTAAAAGAGATCTGAGGTCAGTATCATGTGGATATGACTAGATATTATATGATTATACTATGTCTATATTTATGCTATGACAAAATATGTTGAGAGATACATCAGCGGAATGAAAACAATGTGATACGTGACGCCTTGAGATAAGAATGTATGGAGAAGAGACATTGGAAGCAAGGTTTCTTGGTAGAGACAGTGTGGTTTTAGATGTGCATTGATATTTTTGTGTATATGTTATGCATGTTGAATATTCATTGATTGTACATATGGTGATGTGTAATGTTGTATATGTTGTATTGTGTACATATGATGTTGTGTGCATGTTGTATATATGGTGTTGTGTGTATATTTCATATGCAATGTTGGGTATAGATGATTCTATGTACATGTTGTATATGCAGTGCTATATACATATGGTGTTGTGTGCATGGTACTATGTACATATGGTGTTGTGTGCATGATTGTACATGTGGTGCTGTGTACATGATGTACATGTGGTGTTGTGTGCAGGTGGTGAGGTGTATATGTGGTAATGTGTACGTGTACATATGGTACTAGTGTACATGTCATATTGTAAGCATGTCATACATGTTGTGTTGTGGGCATGTGGTACTATGTATGTGCATTGTGTAGTCATGGTATTATGACATGTATATTTTTTGGGTTATACTTTGTGTATGTATATGAATTGTTTTGTACATCAGGTGTAGGTGTATGTATGGTGTTGTGGTGTACACCGGGTGTAGGAGTATGTATTGTGTTGTGTTGTACACTGGGTGTAGGTGTATCTGTATGTGTTGTATTCCAGGTGTAGGTACATGTATTGCATGGTGTTATATGTTGTTTGTGGTTATATGTGTGTGATTTACACTATGTGTATATGCACATGGTTGAAGAGAAGGAACTGGGTGTTTGTCGGGTGTGGAAACTGATCCGGTGTGTGTACGGAATAAAGACAAAGGTAGAAGCTAAGGGTTGATTATAGGATGAGTATCAGTATTTTATTTCAGTTTTATTATGCATGTGATTTATGATTCTCGTCTATGATGGTTACATGTGATATATGATTTCAGTTTATGATGATTGTGTGTGATTCATGATTTTGATTTATGATGGTTGTGTTTTGAGCTAACATAATGTGATATTTTTATACATGTTTATTTGGTCAAAGATGCTAGTTTGACTTGTTGTGATAGGAAGTAAACAGGATTGAAAGTGTACCTTATTGGTGAGCTACCAATGAGGTATGATTTCAATTTATTTCAATTTATTTTAAATCTAATGGAAATTATGTGCTTGGTATAGGAATGCATGAGCATGCCTGGTTGGGTGGTTGAAATTGGCTACAAGAATTAGCAACAACAAAAGGAATTGGAAAATGCAACAATATGTTGTTAAAGCACTTCAGGAGCATGGCTAATGTGGGACATTGGTACCCAATAGTGTCCATTGATTTCCATGAACATGCTATGACAAATATGATGGATTTGAGGCAAGGATATGTCTTGGTTTTTGTATCTTTAGATGTGAGGAAGCCTTGTAAAGGGATGGGCTTCCTGGGATGGGGGTGCCAGCAGAACTTGGAAGCTATATGACTACACAAAAGGGGGTGACCAGATTACCCAAGGGACTATGTAGCAAAGAAGGGAAGGTTAGGGATGTCTTTGTTTTGGTTATTAGTATTTCCAAATGGAATCAAATGCACATTGGGAGTGTGCCCTGGAACAATGAGATGGTAATCATTTGCTGAGAGGACAAGTGGTGCAAGATTGTAGCGTTAGACATTGGATGCAACTCTGACTTTTGTAGTGGATTCTAGACATCTTGGGAAGGAAGTGAATCCTGACATTACTTTTGAGGGTGGAGGTGTAAGCCTCTAGAGTCCCTTGTTGTTGATGTAGGCATCGTATCCTTTTATTTGTTGGTTTAGAAAATGTGCATATGTGTATATGTGGTTATTGTAAATTCCATAATGAGTTATGTTATAAAGCTCCAGTAAACGATATGTTTTTCATGTTTCAACAATGGTCATTGTAAATATTGCAACGAGCTAAATTATAAAGCTCCATAGGGAGTATGTTTGGTTGCAGTGATCTTGTTGGTTGTAGGTGTCATTGAACATCGAGGGCATGGTGTTTCCCGAAGGGGGAAACCCTGGTTAAAAGTTCATGTTAAAAAATATAACACCATGGTCATGGGACACGTATTCCAAGATGAATGGTGGGAAAAAATCCCAGTGGGTGTTCATTTGATTTAGTATGGCTAAGGAAATTGGCAAAGACAATGGAAAAAGCTTTGGAAAGGAAAAATGGCATTTTTGGCATATTTATTTATGAAAATAATGGAAATTAGGAAAAAAGGAAGGTGAAAGGTCACAAGTTGCATGAGAGGAGGAAAATAAAGGAAAATAATGAAAATTTTAGAAAATAGAAGCCTCGTTGATAAAAAAATGCTTTTGAGGATCAATGGGCATGCTGGTTAGTGTAACACTTTTCCAGTTCAGTTTTGGAGCTCTCATTCTATTCTATCTCTCATACTCTTGGATACTTAGAGTTTCCTTGGAGATCTCTTGGAGAGTGTGGCATACTTGGATTCTTGGAGCAAGAAGGCAAAGGAAGACCAGGAAATCACAAGAGGACATCAGGATCAACAACTACATCGGGTTTTTCTTGCACGTACTGAGTTTAATGTATGTTTTCCTCAGTAGTTTTGGCATGAATGGCATATGCATGTGGTTTATTGGTCATGATCCATCATTGGCATGGAGGATTGCCTGGATTGATAATGGATTTACCTAGCCTTGTCATTTCCAGGATAGTCATGGTGTTGTGGGTTCATTTCTTTGTTTTTTTGGTTGGTTCTCATGTTTCCTCTAGCTTGGGTTGATTTACTAGTTCCTAGAAGCCTTGGTTGGAACAAACGCTCTAGAGCCCTAGAAGGCTTGGGTAGGACCAATTTGGTGATGGTCTTTGATGTCCAGTCATGAGGTGGAATCATTGTTTGATGGGTTGAGGTGGTTTTTCCTCTGGAAGAGTTGGTTTGGTTTGGATGGGTTGTTCCATGAGATCCCACATTCATGCATGGAATATGGCACAGGGGTGACTGGATGAAGAGAGATTTGGATCAGCCATGTCTATGGTTAGGTGGTACGTGGAAGTACCATACTTGGTTCCATTTTTCTTGTGGCAATAAAATCTATTTCCTATGATATTTATGGGTAAATATGCTTATTGTTATGTGGCTTATATGGTTGTTCTATATTTTTACTTGTAAATGAATGAACAATGTATCTATGACCTAATAGATGAGATTGCAGCTAATGTTGAGGCATAAATTCTTATTAGTGATTCTCAGATAAGTATGAGACCCCTATGCTCAGTTATGTTATTAAGACTCGTAGCTTTCATGTTTGGGACATGTTTGAAGAAATGCATGTCATGGCTAGTAAGGGTCCATTATAGTCCTTGTTGATGAGTTTATAAATGTATCATTGTTCTATTTTTTAATTTCATTTGTGAACCTGCCATTGAGTTTTGGGAAGTGACTTTGGCTCTGGGCTGGAAAAAGTGGCACAAATCCTGGATTCGTAGGCACCACACCAGGGAGAAATCCCCAAAAGATCCCTTTCCCTCTCTATGGGAGCTACTGCAGCCACCCATACATACCCTTGTCCATATCAAGGGAGAGTCCAAGGGTTTGTTACACTAAAACTTCAATTAGTCTCAAGGGTGGGTTACCTGAGTGGTTGAGATGGATCCTTGGAGTTTTGTTGCTGATGTGGGAGGTTTGTGTGGTGTGTTTCCATCGATTTCACTTCCTTAAGGTGACTTAGGAGGTTCAATCCCATTATAGTGGCATCTAGTCGCATATTTACCCTAGTTGGCCAGTTACTTAAGTAGATGTGGGATGAGGGTGTTACAGTTACACCCCACTGCTACTGATCTCTCACTAATTCCTCCATCATTTAGAACTAGTTTAACTGAATTTAACTTAGTTATACCGAATTAAATAAATTACAACTCAAAATAAACTCAACTATTGCTCCTAATTGTAGGAGACACTCTACATGACTCTAGTTAGACCCTCAACTCAAATTAACTGATCTAACTAAGTCAAATTAACTTAGTTAACTATTACAAGTTGTCATGAGATATGGAATTACAATTTAATTCCTAATTTAATTCAAGGAAAAATTAAATTAGGATTTTTTTGTTCCATTTTCAACACATATCTCACCCCCCAAACACACACACTCTCTCTCCATATCTATCTATCTATCTCTCCCTCCCTCTCCCCCCCCTCTCTTCTCCTTCTCTCTCTCTATCTTCCCCTTCTCTCCCTCTCTCTTCCCTTTCTCACACTTCCATTTCTCTCTCCTCTCTCCCTCACTTTCTCCCCATATCTCCCTTGTCACTCCCTCTCTCTCTCTCTTCCCCCAAAATCAATCTCTCTCCCTCCCTCTCTCCTTCTCTCTCTCAAGTATTCTTTATCTTCCTTCCTTTATCTCCCACCTCCCTCTATCTTCCCCCCACATCACTCTCTCTCTCTGCTCTCCAACTATGTCACTATCTCCTTCCCTTCCTCCTTTCTCTCCCCCTATTTTCCCTCTCCATCTTTGTGTTTCCCTCTCTCTTTATTTCCCTTCTCTCCATTTCTCTCTCCTTTCCTTCTCTCTCTCTTTCCCTTCTCTCCCTTTATCTCTCCTCTCCTCACCTCTCTTTTCACCCTTCTCTCTTCTCTCCCTAACTCTCTCTCTCCATCTCTCCCTTATCACTCCCTCTCTCTCTTCAACTCTATCTCTCTATCTATTTCTTCTTCTTCTTCTTCTTCTTCTTCTCTCTCTCTCTCTCTCTCTCTCTCTCCATATGATCTGGAATTGTCATTGTGTAATCAATAATATATGCAAGGTATCATATAATAATACTTATAATGAAGAGTATTATTATAATATATTGGAATAATAATAATCAATATTATTGATTATTATTATATCAATAATAATATATAAAGAAATAACATGTTAAAGAAACAATAGTATGTTAACTTTACATTATAGACAACCCAATTTCTTCTGATCAAATTGATAGCTTTGTGCCTTAAATTTTGTTTTTTACTTTTTACATTTTGCATTACATTTTATATTTTATATTTTACATTTTAAGTTGCATTACATTTGACATTTTTACATTTATATATGTTTTAATTTGAATATTAATTAAAACATATTAAGCCCACAATTTTTTTTTCTCTATATATTTTCCCCAACATTTAAAAAATGTCAACTTACCTACTTACTTACATTACACCTACAAATCTGCCCTATAGTGAGTTGGTGAGTGCTTCCCAGCACAATCAATAAAGTTTACATTGTCCAAACCTCTAGTTTATACCTAGACTTCATCATTTATCAAAAAAACATACGTATTGACCTTGCAAAGATTAATCATCTTACTCAATGCCCCACTTCTACTTCAACAAATGGTTTAAAAAAAGTATAAGTGTCTTGAAATACTACAAGAAAATAATTAGGAATGTGTGTCATTTTGTTCACCCTTTTCATTAGCTCTTCAATCATAAGTCTTCCAATTGAATTGTGGAAACCAACGCTCAACCTATTTGGTTTGCAATTCTCCCATGATATTGACGTGAATGATTCTTATTTTATAATTAAAGTCATTATTAAGTAGTGCTAACACCACCTTTCTCACCAATATAAATATAGATTAGTGGTAAACATGAAGCAGATGATACACATGAGAGATAATTGTATGCCTCAATACATTCACTAAAAAATGGTGACATTATATTCTCAGTATGGAGACTATCTATGACACTAATAACTAGATCCTCATAATTTTCTAATTCCCTAATCTGAGTTGCAAGAGCAATGTCGTCTCAAATGGTCATGCAATGGCTTATGTTTCTTATTAATATAAGAAAGGAAGCACCAGCGAAATAGTATACACACTTATTTGTCCCCCATCTCACTACTTTCATATATGTATTATCTATCTATACAAATCATCAAGATTGAAAATCATTCAATTTATACCTTAAAATTATTTTCCCGTGCCTATCCTATAGACATTTCAGAACCCAAACTCCATCAACTAAACATCCTTCTAGGATTATAGTAAACGTGATGTTTGGTCATATAAATTCAAATGCCTCTATGTTCCTCACAACCTTACCCATATTCTTCTCATTAAAGAAGCTCACTTATCCTTGAATAGGGTGGCCATTTTGGTATCGTCAAAAATCCTATAACACCCACAACATTATTTCTACTAAGCCTTAATGTAGAAACATGTTGATGGTTTCATCAATTGTTGTCTTATGCATCCATACCAAACTTGCCAATCATAAATTGGGATTGTACTAGCCACTCCATAAGAACATGAGATACCAATTATATGGATTTTACTAGTGGATTTCCCACTATCTTTCACAAATATGATTACGTCATTATTATTATTTTCCATTTCTAAAAAATGTCATTTTCATTATTTTCACCAATTCCGTGGACACCTCTAAAGTTGATTATTTAAGCTTGCACAATCTCTATGAAAATTATGCATACCCTTCATTATCTTTTCATATTGGGGTTCCTTTTTCTCAAATATTTTTGGACGTATATTTAGAAGTTATGTCACTACTCTACATCTTTCCATCCTCAAATTAAAGGCCAAAATCAAGTGGTGGATCTTGCATTGGTCCATTCTCTTCCTACTCATTACACACACACAAACAAACAAACATTGGGATACATATTTTCATTGATTTTACATTGTCACAACCAAACTACATATTTCTTAGTGAGATATTCTCTTTTTGGAATTTTTTATGGATATCTATTACCCCATATGAAATTCTAGTCATTTTATCATCCACTGTCTCCTCCCATCAAGCTAAGGAGAACAAGTAAGCCACCTCCTTTTCCTAACATATTGCTAATATATACACCATTTTTTAGACCACATACTAATGTTCCCTAGAAATGCATAAAGTGCTCCATGATTACCATTAGATTCCTTCACCATCCCGAGTTGACAACCTAGTTTGGTTTTATTAACATAAGAAATAGTTCAAAGGTCAGAAACAATAAAAGCTCCAACACTTCATTATGGACCTTATACCATTCTTTTACAAATTGGTGAGAATTATTTTAAATTGGATCTTCCAGCTCAATTGGGCATCCAAAACATTATCAATTTTAATAAAATGAAACTGTATGAGCCATCCCATTTGGTGGAGAAACTCTCATGTTTGATGAATAGTATTTATAAAATCTCTCCTCCTTTAACAAAAATATTTATACTATATATGTGTTCTTGACATACTTTACACAAGATGACTACCATATATTTAGGTCACTAAAGTGACCTTCTAGTAGCCACAAAATTGACTTTTGAATGATCCTTGGATTAATAAGTATCCCATTTTGTGAAGAAAGTGGGGAAATTTTCACATAACTAAGGAGGAACTCAGATAGTTGTGGATAGAGTGTTCATAGAGGAAGGTGTGCTAAACAAGGAAACCATGGTAGTGCATGGCCCAAGAACAAATAACTATTAATTAGTGGTGTTCACTAATGTAAATATTTGTTGTTTTCTACTACCTATTATAACTTTTTTTTTTAGTTATTTTTTTCGAAAATATAGTCACAACCATTCTCTCTCCCCCTACCTCTCTCTTATAAAACCTCTAAATGATTCATAAATGAAATGTGGAATCTTAGTGTAGAATTAAGAAATATCTTGTGTGTGTATAGCTATGTCCCTGCAAGGATTATAAATATTTTGTAGAAATAAAACAGATATGCAATTATTAGATGTGCCCAAATTGAATCAAATAAAAAGATCTGCAATATAAAAATCATAAAATTACATATATGGAGACACATAAACATGTCTCATCATTTGCATGTTATATTTTTTAGTAAATCCAAAAATAATAATCTTCTTCACAAGAATTTTGCATTCTTTCACTTTAAAAAATAAATATTGATTTTAATTTTAAAATCTTTTGTTATATTTTATATTTAATAAATGTAATTCACACATATACATAACTACGAGGATTAGCTACATCAATTGGTGCCACTATTTCCAATATGTTAGTGGTAATTTGTTGCACTATGCAATTATTTGGTCCAATTCCCATAAGATTAGGCACGCTAAATCTATTTTTCCCACTAAAACGTGTACCATTGTTAGAGTGGGGGGAGTTCCCAAATGTCTCATAAGTATTTATTTCCAAGATCGGGCCATGAGGGTGAACTCCTATTAGATGGATCTAAACTTCTAGCACAATGCAACCCACAATGCTAAGATAGAGAAAATATCATTGGAATTCTTCCAAGCACATGAATCCAGCTTCAACCATCCACAATCTCTCCTCTCAGCTTTGCACAAGACCAAGGGAAGGTTTTTTTTTTTCTCTATAATGCAGTCTCTCAGGCATGATAATATATTTATCCACTTAAGAGTTAGTTAAGATCAACATGGTCTAATGTGTCTTTAGGTAAAGTGTGTTTATTTAGTATATGTTGTAATTATTTAATCCAATAGTCATGTTGTAAAATGTAAAGTGGTCCAATTGTCCATTTTCTCCTTAATACTAATGGATATATTTACATATTGTTCAACACCTTACTGATCCATATATCTATTTAAAAACCACGAATGATCATTTGTTGTTGATCAATTTTGAGAAACTCATAAGTAAAATCCCTCTTGCATTAATATATTTCCTAAAGTGGTTATGCCTGATTGGGACATGAATTGTTTCACTCTTCGAGGGTTTTAACTACATAATGCATTAGTTCCTCCTCCTCATCCAAATTAGTACTTGCTGGGACAGGGTCCCCTAGGGTCAATTTTGGGGCAAAAGGCCCAAATTTTATTGCAAAAAGTGTAAAGTCTCTGCACGTTAAGGTCGTGGAGAGCGTAGATAGTAAAATGTCATAAAGGGTTTTACCCTTCTTTTATGTAAGTTGTGTCGGCTTGTATAGACCTACCCATGGTCTGCAAACCATGGGATTGTATAAAAAGGAGAGGCTTAAAGAGTCTAAGAGAAGTAGATATCAGTGAAGATGAATGTAAGGGGTCAGTAGAAGTAAGAGCAAAGAAGTCCTAGAGTAAAATAAAGGCTCTGCAGCTATGTGCGTAGAGGGCTAGAGTAGATTTCGTAGCTGAGTGCGTGGACCCCTGCAATTGAGTGCGCAGGGAAGTCTTGAGTCTGTAAGAAGAACTGAAGTATTAATAAAGATATTATTCCAACAATACCTGTGTTTTGGCTATTTATTTTTGTTATAAATGAATGTGCTATTATGTTATGAGGAATGAAGGGTTTATGAATTAATACTGTATTCATGCGCGATTTTACATGCTTTATATTGTCATATGAATGCAAGTAATAACAATTGCTTACACGAAGAAAATCTTGTTGCATGTTAAAGTTATTAAACAGTTAAGTCGATCTGGGTACATGTGGAGCTAGGAGTAATCATAGAGGCGCGTAAATGGTTGATTCACCTGTTTAGGGTCCACGAAAGGCAGTTGTCAGTGTTCACAGAGGTATAGAATCTAATTAAGGGAATTTATATCGATAAGCCCTAAGGTCTTATCGATCTACGTGAAAATGGGTTTAGGGCATAAAATGACATCATACTCATCTCTGGGTGTGGAAACTTGGTTCCAGCATCCCCCCATACTACTCTGAGTGAGACTTTAGTCCGTGCTTCCCGAGTTGATGCAGAAAGGGCCAGTAGTGTATGGATTTGTTTGGCAAACTTAACTTTGAACCTAGGTCAGGACCCATTAAGCCAACAAATGGTTACGTTGCTAGGACTGGGATCTACATAAAGATATGTGTGATGTCACATCACTGGAATCCAACAAAGAAAGAAATCAAGGAGCGGTTAGATAGAAATATACACGAATTCGCAACACAAGAAAACAATAATCTGTGATTAACGAAAGAATAATGGTTGGACAAGTATCTGTAGATAGAGATACACGAAATTTTCTTATGTTCCTTCTCATCAAACTATATGAGTGGATCGCTAAATTGGCAGATGGCCAGGGTCGAGTGGATCGCTAAATTGGCAGATGGCTAGGGAAGGTGGAGGCTTAACAGTCCAATAGTGTGGACCCAAGAGTTAGTGTGGATATTGGAATCCTCTGAAGATAAGATCGCGCACGTTGTCGATCACTGGCTTGATTGTATCATCAAAGGATTTGTGACAAAATTTGCAGTCGATACCTTAGTCAACTACATTGAAGCAGAGTGACGCTTCTTCAAGGGAACTCGAGGTAAGTATTTATGATCTTTAAATACTTGGATTAAAATGAAAAGTGGGTTATGCAATTACCTTGATGTTTTGAGCTGCGCAAAGTGGAAATTTATTCAAGGATAGAGGGAGAACAGGCCCTATGTATAGTTCGTTGATTAAGCCTCCTTTGAGTGATGACAAAGGAGCAGCATAGGCTTCACCGCAGAGTGTTGTCTAGTTAATAAGGCAAGGATTCTCGTGAATACCCCATCCACCCACACCATCTCCATGTTCACCTCGACAGGATAGACCTTCGCCCACACCACCACCACCTCCACCACTGTTCAATATGGCAAATGCAATGAAGTTGCCTGTTTTCAAGGGATCGGGAAATGAAGACCTAGACCAGTTTTGGTTTGTTATGAAGGCCATCTAGACAACCCAGAATATTACAGATGATCAGATGAAAAAAGAAAAGTTGGTTACTACTTTACAGGATCACACACTAACGTGGTACATTATGTATTGCATCGATAACCTGACGGCTGAATTAGCATACATTTAGATTACACTAAATAAGGAATTTAGTAGGCCCAATTCTAAAGCACAATCAATCATTGGATTCAAGGAAATCATGATGCGGCCTAGAAAAACACCTTGGGAGATGGATCAGAGATTGAAATGAAATATTTGTGAAGCTAACATGAATCTTACGGATGGGCAGCGCCGCGAATGGTTTGTAGGTTCACTCTTTCCTCACCTAAGGGTCACTTTATCACAAAAAAAGATTGGGACCTAGGCGGAAGCCCTGGAGATTATGATGAGATTGCATGAGACACTAATTAAAGATGTTTCTTTGGGAATTCAATAGATTCACGTAGATTTACAGAATCCTTCCCTAGAATTCCAAAGTCTGAAGAAGGATAGAGCGGCTCGGCCAGAGGTGCACAAAGAAGTTTGGTGTCTAAAATGTAAGAGTCAGGGGCATGATAAAGATCACTGCCCTATCTCCGAAAATTATGTGGCAAGAGGAGGGCCAATGCCTCTGAGGCTGGAAGCTCAATCTGGGCCAAGTACATGGCCCACACTGTGGTGTGCTATCTATCAGGTAGTTGGAAAACATTTCACATACAATTGTCACTTGTTGCAGAAATTTGTACAGACACCACGACAGCTCTTCTACAACTTCTACAAATCAGTGTGAAACGATGAGCATAATTGTCATTGCTATGAGTTGATGATGGAAATAATGCCCGCATATCGAATGCAGATAGAGACTCGGCCTCCATATCAAGGCACTAGGGGAGCGCATGGAGGATATCAAGGGTGCGGATGAGGTCGAGGTAGAGGAGGACCTATGAGAGTTCGAGGAAAAGTCATTTGATACAATTGTGGAGTGTTAGGACACTACGCACAGAAGTGTAAAAACCTGACACACTTGTCGTGCCAATACTGTACTCAGTTTGACCACGCAACCAAAGATTGCTCTGTACTGATAGCTAAAATATAGGAGAAAAGGGCGCAACCTCAACAGCCTACCCAGAACCTGCAGATGATGAGGGTTGAACCTCCTTGAAGAATATCCTAATGTGAATATCATGTTGTGGAGTGGAATGAAAACTAGCGAGGATAAGGGAAGCAACCTGAAGAAAGTGAGTGGGTCCACAAAGCTCTAGAAAAGGAGTTTGGTTTTGATTTGGAGCACACGAAAGAAATATTCATGGAAATGAATAAATTATTCAATGAGGCCTCTACCTCAGGAAGTCAGGATAAGTTATCTGAAGAAATGGACCCCTCCATGCTTACCACATTCTTGGAGACATCTATGAAGCTAATTTGTGATAGCAAGGCTTTGAAAGGATTTCAAGATTTGATAAATAGATGTGCCGGTAAAGAAACTTCTCTTGAAGGACCTCGCGTAGTTAGAAAAATTGGTAATCATAAGGCAAGAACAGGGCATGATATGAGGCTCACAGCGCAAATAGGTGAAAATGAAATGGACCAGGTTATTCTGGATCTTGGGTCAAATGCGAATGTTTTTCCTAAACAAACATGGGAGAGAATGAGGAGACCTGCACTACAGTGGTCTCTGATTCAATTAAGGATGGCAAATCAACAGAAGATTATCCCCATGGGAAGATTGAAGGGAGTGATAGTAGATATTGAAGGTGCAAGCGTGTTGGCTGATTTCGAAGTGATATAGATTGTCGATGAAAGAAATCCATACCCCACACTCCTTGGGATTGACTGGGCTATTAACATGAATGGGGTGTTCAATTTGAAGAAGTGAACAACGTCATTTGAGAGGAAATCACTCCACGTAGTAGTACCTTTGGACCCTGCACCTTTGGACCCTGCAGAAGGACCGCGTTATACTAAACCGGTCCACAATTTTTAAAGTGATGATGATCTAGACCAGATCTACAAAATAATAGCGCGAAACCAAGATTGGGTGAATCCGACAGCAGATGGGCGCATTGCATGGGACAGCCAAAGTTCCTGTACATCAGATTTGGATGAAGAGCTGGAACACTAGCAGAATAGGTTGCATGAAGTATCTACGCTGCACTATAACATGATGACTAAATCCTTGCACTGTGTATCATCAGAGGTAAGAAGTTTACCTTATTATGATGGTCTAACTGACGTAGATAAATTTTTTGATGCATTTGAAAGGGAAGTTCCTGAGAAGTATCACTTCCAAACACTGGATTTGGCGCTGTCTGCTACACCCGCAAGATGGTGGGGTACGCATAAAGACAGTTTTGATGGATTGTGTGAATACTGAAGGATGATGAGGTTGTGGTTTAGTAACCCAAAAGTTTGGCTAATAGAGAAATATGATGGAAGGAATGATCCACGTGATCACTTAGCAAAATGGACTGACACTTATGGAGCAGAGCCACAACCAGAGTGGGTACATTTATTCTGTCACACTTTGGATGTAATACCAGTGAATTGGTACCTAGAAATAGAGCTCCACCATGGAACTGAAGAGTGGGACATTTTGAGACAGGGATTCTTGATTACATTTAGCTTTGAGGATGGATTCTAGTGCATCGATGAAGCATTACAAGAGGTCAAGGTAATGATATTCATAATACTACAGGATCCCTTAGATTTGATTCAACCAGATTGGACCACCCAGCTGTGCCATGCGCTAGAGTGCTACATTGTGACTGCTGAAGAAGAAGATGAGGATCCAAGGAGAATTAATATCCCAGAGGTATAAGGTCGCAACGAATTTGGGGGACCATAGATAGAGAACCCATATATCATTGCGCCGATAAAAACTAGACAAGTGAACATTGGAACATAGGCAGAGTTGAAGTTTGCGAAGATAGGGGACTATTGGGACGATGCCACAGTAGATAAGGTCATTGAGTTGCTCCGCGAATATCAAGATTTGTTCCCTACAAAGTTTTCAGACTTGAAAGGGATAATAGGAAATTTAGGACTGATGAAAATAACGTTGAAACCAGACGCAAAGCCTGTTAAGCAGAGGCCATATTGCCTTAATCCAAAGTATAAGGAAAAGGTCCGCTTAGAGTTGGACAAGATGTTAGCAGTGGGTATTATTGAAGCAGTGGAGGAATATGATTGGGTAATTCCTATGGTAGTTCAAGAAAAGAAGCAGAAGGATGAAATAAGGATTTGTGTAGATCTCAGGAAGTTGAACGATGCTTGCATTCATGATCCTTTTCCAACTCCATTCATAGATGGGGTATTGGATAATGTTGGCGGATAGGAAGCATATTCGTTCACTGATGGGTTCTTTAGATACCATCAGATAAAGATCGCTCAAGAAGACATGAGTAATACTACCTTCGTGACTGAGTGGGGATTCTTTCAGTATACGATAATGCCTTTTGGACTTAAGAATGCGTCGGAAATATTCTCACGCGTAGTCATTGTGGCATTCAAAGAGTTCATTCACAAGTTTTTGGAGTTATATTTCGATGATTGAACAGTGTTTGGACTGGTAAAACGCCATGTAGCTAGTTTTCACTTGATATTGGATACATGTCAGAGGTATTAGATTGCACTCAACTTGAAGAAGTGCTTATTTTGCGTCCCTTTAGGAATCTTGCTGGGTCATGTAGTATGTAGACAAGGCTTAATGGTGGACCCTGCTAAGATCGTGGTCATAATTAATTTGGAGGTGCCAAGGAGTGTTAAACAGCTACGGGCAATGATGGGTCATACTGCATATTATCGAAAGTTCATCAAGGGTTATGCTCAGATTACCAGACCGATGGAAAAACTAATAAAGAAGGATGCTACATTCTGTTGGGATGAAGAATGTTAGTGCAATCTAGATGTATTGAAGGAGAAAATGGTCACTGCATCGATCCTAGTATTCCTGGATTGGAAGAAGGAGTTTCATGTGCATGTGGATGCATCATGCATTGCGCTGGGAGTAGTGCTGACACAAGTTGGTGAAGGAGAATTGGATCACCATATAGCACTTGCGAGCAGGAGGCTATCTAAGGATAAAAAGAATTATTCGACGATAGAGCGCGAAGGGTTGGATATGGTGTAAGTGCTCCAAAAGTTCAGACACTACTTTCTAGGTGGACTTTTTAAGATGGATACAGTCCATTATGCATTAAAATACCTAGTCAAGAAGCCTGTGTTGGGGGGGGAATATGCAGATGGTTTTTATTGTTTCAAGAGTATGATTTTGAAGTAATTGTGAAGCCAGGGTGATTGAATGCAGGGCCATATCATCTGTCGTGCATTGAAAAAAGAGAGGATCCTACCAATTTAGATAAGGGGCTACCTGACGCGCAGCTCTTTGCAGTGCGCATAGCATACAATCACTTTGCAAAAATTATCCACTTCCTAACTACGAGAACTACTCCAAAAGGATACACTAGTCAACAGAAGAAGGAACTGGTGGTGCACGTGAAGATTTTTCTGTTATTATGGGTCACTTGTATAATATGGGATCAAACGAGATACTACGATGCTATGTGCCTAATTTTGAATGAAATAGTATCCTTGCAGAAGCTCATGGAGGAGTTGCGGGAGGCCATTATGCAAGAAAGGCAATAGCATAGAATATTTTACGCACTGGGTTGTGGTGTCCAACATTTCATAAGGAATCCAAAGCATATTTTAGGGCGTGTGATGCACGTCAAAGAACCTATAGGCCATCACAGAGGGATGAGTTTCCTTTGAATCTGCAGGTATCATTGCAGCCATTTGAGAAATGGGCAATTGATTTTGTAGGGCCAATTCAGCCTCAAAGAAAGAAGATGGGTGTGCGGTATATCATCACCACGACCAAGTATTTGACCAGATGGGTGGAGGCACAACCCGTGAAGGACGACTATACAAGGGCAACAACAATGCAATTTTTGTTTGAACATGTGTTTACTAGGTTTGGTTTCCCAAAGATTTTAATGAGCGATCGCGGTACGCATGTCCTTAATGAAACAATCAACGTGCTGACAAAAGAATTCCAAGTTTATCATCAGAAAAGTACACCATATCATCCTCATGCCAATGAGATGGTTGAGGCATTTAATAAGATATTAGAGAACCCTCTGATAAAGGTTTTCAATGTGTAGAGGAATGATTAGGACGTGTGCGTACTAGCTGTGTTATTGGCCTATAGAACTACTTGTAAGAAGGTTACTGGACAAACGTCATTTAGGTTGGTCTATGGCGTAGAGGCTATGATGCCTATGGGGTATATCGTTCCTAGTCTATGCATAGAAACATTCATCGATATGGCAAGCTATGGAGCCTTAGAAGAACGGCTCGCGCAGTTGCCAATGCTCGAGGAAGATAGGTTTTTGGTTGGATTCCATCAACAAGTTCAAAAGGAATGTGAAAAGGCATGGCACGATCGGCACATCAAACTGTGTACCTTCAAGGTAAATGATTTAGTTTTATTATATGACAGTAAGTTTGATCATTTTCCAAGAAAATTTCAGATTCACTAGCTGGGGCCATATGTGATCAAAGAGATTACCGACGGTGCAGCAGTTTAGCTTGTGAAATTGAATGGAGATCCATTTCCTGGGAAGGTGAATAGAAGCTGATTGAAGCCATACACTATGGATCTAGCCCAATGAATACATGATGGTACCACAGTCTTAGCGCTCCAGGTAGCTGCAAGGAGGTGCGGGACTATAAACTACACTTCTCGGGCTATAGAGTTGTGCGACAAGGGTTTTTGTGAAACAAGAGGGCGTATAGTTCAACTGGGCACACTACCTCTGTAGTGAGTTCCTTGCAAACTGCAGAGAGGAATAGGAAAATAGTAAGACCTTTCATTATTCGTGGTTGTTGATCTCAATTATGTTGGTCACGTGAGATTTGCAGGAGGATAGCTAGTTTCCTCCTGTGGAGAAGGACTTACCACAAGTGACAAAGTTTGCATCTCTCTGTGCCACTAAAGATGTTGTGCAAGTAACAGAAAGAAAATTATTTTGGGTGTTGATGGAGGCAAGCATTCACATGGCCATCAACCAAATGTTGTGTTTGTCACCAACCGTGTCTTAGAAACTCTCGGGGTATGTGGAGTTCAAAGAGGACTTTCACCATATTTGTTGGAAATAATACTGAGAGGTGGGGGGGGTGAATCAGTATTAGCAAATCAATAATTTTTTCATTTCCATAATCAGATTCATATACGCTACTTTAGTTAAGGGAACTTGCATGTATATGCAACTGTGTTTAATGCAACTAGCGTATGTCCAACAAACTTATGATTTAGTGAATTCATCATATGTTGATCTTTAATCAGTACATTAGTACTTCATTAATCATATAAACAGTAACCAGGTGCAGTAAAAACTTCTCCTGGAAGGGAGCTACAACCCCCTAGCTCTTGTACTAGCTAATGTACTAGTACGTAGGTGCTAACCTATAGAAAGCTACAACCTTCTCTTTTCCTCCAGGGACCGCATTTCATAAATTTTCAGACTGGATACTCTTGGAACACAACATCATAATCTGAAGGCCACGTTTTATCCAATTTTCGTACTAGACCCGTCAACAACATTGAAGCTCAAAATCAATCACCACTGCAATACATCCATCAACTATATCTGTATCAACCAATCACTGAGACTCAATCTGAATAAACCAAACTCAATCAATCACTGAGACTCAATCTGAATAAACCAAACTCAATCAATCATTGATAACCTTTGAACCTCTGACAGAACTGAACCAATCATTCCTTCATACTTTAATCAATCAATTGCAACAGATAGATCAGTACATAGTTCTGAGTTACATTATCATTCAGAATCATTTGTCATCTTAAAACCATGCTTCAGATTGTATATTATATTTGGCAGAAGCCAACCTGCGTGTATACGCAGCTTCCCTGAAGCAAACCGGTGTGTAGATCTGAAAACACTTCGCTGCACTTCTAGACATTAGACATAATCATACATAGAGGGCAGAACATGTGTTAGTGATCAGATATAGCCCATTCATTATCAGATCACATAATGATAAGTCATGATGATCCTGATCCGTCATTAGATTTCATCCATTAACACTGAAGCTAATCACAATCAACCAATATGAATATGCAGAATACTGTCACCAGAACACACTGCAGAACCCTGAACATTGCAACATCAAACAAAATCCTTATAGATCATACTTCAGAAGATATATGCTACGTCCATAAGCCGAACCAGTGTATATATGCCCTTTTACTAAGGGAAACCAGTGTACAGATCTGCAACTTCCATCTTGTGAGGTATACGCTACTTCTGTATGCTGAATCGACATGTATACACTGTTTTGCCAAAGTCAACCTACGTATAGATCTGGAAAAGCTAACTTAAAGCATCTCAACTATTTCAGACTTCATTCAAGATCATCACATTTACATAATAATAACATGGGTCAGTATTCAGATCTAGAATGTTCAAGATCAAACCACATAATGATAATACATATGAGTCTTCATGACCCCAATCCACCAACGTTCATTAGCCTATAGGTGCCTCCTTAGTTCAGATCAAGAAAAGTATCACAAACCCATAGCCAGCATACTAGATCTCACACTTCATCAGATATTCATCACTTGCACACTTGCCCCTTGTCCTAATGATCTTCTTCTCCTTATATAGTTTTAGGCCTCTCTCAATACCATGGACCAAAACCATGTAGGACCAATACCTTGGACCCAATACCTAGGGTCAATATCTTGGACCAAATACCATGGACCAAACTTAGTTTTAAAACATGTACATGCATTTCCTTCTGTTAAAGTGTGTTTGTACGTTATACGCACCTTTGTATATAGTGAACCTGTGTGTATACACTACTTGGTATATAGTGAACCTGTGTGTATACACTACTTGGTATATAGTGAACCTGCGTATATATGCGACTTGGTATATAGTGAACCATCGTGTGTACACGACTTGGTATATAGTGAACCTGCGTATATACACGACTTGCTACATAGTGAACCTGTGTATACCTTTCTTTCTTCATTCTATGAGTCTGAACTGTGATCTATCATCTGAGTGAGTCACCATCAAGGACAACACTTGATTCATACCTATATCATAATGCCAACAATCTCCCCCTTTGGACTTGATGGAAACAACCACACCAAGTCACTCTCCCTCTTTGACATCAAGGGAAAAGGGCGAACCAAGATATTTTCTCCCTTGATATATATTTTGTTGTCCACACTCCCCCTAAGTACATGCTGAAATCTATGATTGAGCTCCCCCTTTGTACATACCAATCCATCCATGCTCCCCTTGAACACATGCAGAGTCTGCAAAAATATTTTTCAAAAGAATAACATGACTCTACAACTCAACTAAATGAGTATGACCTTCCTATCACCAATGACTCATACATACATTCATTCTCCCAACCAAGTGGGGATATACTAAACTTGACTCATCCACCCAACCAAGTGGGGATATACCAATTGTTTATACATGACTGAAATATTACATCATTCTTCCCATGCAGGGGTACAAACTACATCATATGATTAAAAGACTACAACAGACAGAGACAAATTATTACATCATGATTCTTGATTTGAATGATATACAAGACATAGAGACCAAAAATCTAAACAAGACTATGATAGTCATCAGCAACCATCATACACCATGTATGATTTTCTCCATAAGCATCTGTTGACAGCATCCAGACCAACAACCTGTATATGTCCATGTCAGTGTAAATATCATCAACCTGTGACAAAGCATGTCTGTATCAACTCATCCTCTTGATCTCATCAATATCAACTTGCTTCATTACATTCCATGAAATATCCCCAATCAGTAACAAAACCATTCACACCATATCATATGAGAAAACACCATATGATTTTTCACATCATCATTCAGAACTGCATAATCTTTCCACAATCAACCATGTGTCATCACTAGGGAACATCCCACATCTGATAAGCATAAACCATGATAATATGTGAGTATCAACCTATCATCATAAGACAAGAACTCATCATCATTATGTGACTAAGTAAACCATGTCTTAGAATATACATGTCTTCAAATAGTTATGTCTTCATGAGATCTATAATAACACCATTCTCTTGGCCAACCAACAGTATATGTCAGTATTTAACTTAAGAATCATCCATGTATCTAGCATAGAAATTTGTATCTAGGAAACCATAATCTCATGGTCATTTGTCAATATTTCTTGATAACCATTCCATATGAGAGCTAAGAACTATAGAAATCATAACTACATCATATGAACTTTATGCATCTTTGGAGGTATGATGACAACAGCATAAAGGAAATGAGTGGCTTATCACTAAATAATGAAGCTTTGTACTTCTCTTTGTCCTTATGAAGATCATCATGTAAGCAACATATATGCATCATCAAAGAATCATCCATAAATCGGATCTGAACACCAACTATGTGACCCCAAGAATTATAAGAGATTTTGTCATGGGCAACTCATAATTGTATCATAGTAAGATGTATCATAAATATCATCATCATTGATTAGGCACCAAATACTTCTAGACATAATGCAAACAATGCTTCATTAGAAGCATAGCATGTTCTCCCCCTGAGCCTACTCCATGTTTTCACTGTCAGATCTGATCATGCATATATCAGTAAGAAGTATCAAGGAATCATCAACAATCAAACATACATCAAGTTAACTTGTGAGGATCAAAAACAACATCTTATGAGTATCAATATATTTCCAAACGTTATCAGTAGATTGTAACCATCATCAAACAGAGAAAATAGATTACTGAACCATATCAGACCCTTTTTCTTGAGTCTGTCCCACTGCTTTTCCTCAAACTAACATATACATGACTGTGCAGTGTCTAACTCATGTATATACGCGACTTCTCTTCATGAAACTTGTGTATGAGATTTAGAACACTGGAGTTTCACACTTTCAGCTCCCTCTGAGTCTGTCATGTCTGTACATTGTGTTGTGCCACATATTTCTGACTGTACTTCCTTCTTATTCCATATCTTCAAGTGTGATGATGTTTTCTCGTTTTGGTATGGTGCCTGTACTTTGTTCCTAAATTACTTTGATATATGTCCAAGCTTGTTACATGCATAACATATCATATGTTTCATATTCCTTCTATAGCAGTCAATGGCTTTGTGACCAAACATATTGCAAGAAAAACAATATCCCTTAAAGTACCTGGAACGTGATGATCTTTCTGTATGATGATCTTGAACCATTCTTCTTCTGCATCTGGCTGCAACATTTCCAAAATCATGGCATACATAACATTCAATGTTATTCATTTGAGGAAATAACCGACTATCACTTCCATAGTTAGGAGTAAAATATTTTCTTTGAAGAATTTCTTCCCTTGGTTGATGATGGGATTGACCTCTCATTTCCGTGTTGAGCGTTTCAAATTTTGCATTAGAGTTCCTTGTCTTACTTTGTGAACTAGATTCACCTTCAACAGATTCATGAAAACCAAGACCAGTTTTGATAGCAGGAGACCTTTGACTACTAAGAATATCATCC